>VYXD01016256.1:39073-89014 GCA_013397195.1 Hylia prasina
TATATATGTATAAAAATCTATAATATATATAATGTATAAAAATCTATAATATATATAAAAAGCTAAAAATCTTCAGGCATCAGAGTGACTGGCTTATTCCCAGCATCTGCACTGTGAGAGAGATCCAGAAAAGGCAGAAATACAGAGAACAGTAGTCAGTGAAGCAAATTATTATTCTTTAACAACTATTTCATTAGTAAAGATTCTTGTGAAGTATATTAACACCAAATGAAACTAACTGAGCAGATGTGCAAAGTAATGAAATTGGCTCTGAAACAGATAGGTTTTGTCTCTCAGGTCCCTCTTTGCCTGGAAATAGGGCCTAGATGATGCTTTCTTCTATTAATGTATATGACTGTCAACTACAGCCAACATGCAAGGGAAAAGGTATTCCAAGAACTGTTCATTCTGCTGCAAACACTTAATGATCCCCCTGCATAGCTTACCACTATGATGGTGCCCGCCTTCTGGAGGCAAAATTAGCAACATAGCTTTACCTGGATGGGTAAATGGGTAACAATTTTGGAATTGTTAACCCTACCAGGGAAAGGGTGGAGGCAGCACATTGCTAGGATGAAACCCTAGTCCTGTTAGTGTCAGTTCCAAAACTTCCCTGGTTTCAAGATGAGCAGGTGGGTTTCCCCTGTGATTCCTCTCTGAGATCAAACACAGAGACAGTGTTCATCAGTGATTCTCTCTATGTAAGTTTTCCCTTCAAGAATATGAATTTATTGCCCACTGTTTAGCAGTGCTTTTTGAGATCTACAGTGGAAAGGATGCTGAAGTGTTGAGCAAAATTGATTAGATTAGGTAATCTCAGATCACTTGTTAGAGTTGGAAAAAAACAAATATGCTTCCAACCTGCAAGCCTTTCTGAAACAGAAGTCATGTCACTGGCTCCTGTTTCCTCTGAGTCACAGAGCCTTCCTTTTGGACATCAAGTTTTGGTCTGTTTCATGTTGTGGCTGTAGAGCTTTTATGATTGTGATGGCCTGAAGACAGAAATAAGATTGCGAAAGAGATTACAGTCACTTCACTAATTCTTTACCAGATGTCATTTCATCTGTTCAGATACTGGGATTTGTTAAGATTTTCCTGGATCTGTCTTTTTTATTTGGGTAAAATAACATACAAAATATTGAAATACAATGGCAAATTGCAAAGGTTTGTAAACATATTCAGAATGAGCAAAATTAGTATTTTGGCAAAGACTGGGTCATTTTGGTTGGCAAGAGCTGCTGAGTTCTATTAATTTCTTTGCATATGTGCTTTTAGTCGTGTCTCATGATAGGTAAGCACCAGTCCGTGTACTGCAGGTATAGGCAACCTGCTCTGTGTGCTGCCTTTTCACCAATATTTCATGTTCTATGGTAATGTCACTAAAAAAAACCAAAAAAACCCACAACCAACAAATCAGCAACTGGGATGTTCTGGCCTTTCTCTGGAGTCCCAGTTCTCCTTGCAATGTGCATATGTGACATCATTAATAAAGCCTCCTTTATTAGATATCCAGAAGTTACTCTTCTATTAGTTTTATATTAGAAAGCACCATTATTATGCTGCAGTCTACCAGCTGCACTTAGTCCCACTTTAGAACATGGCTTCAGACCAGACTAGAAATCTAAAAGTAGTGCATCAGGATGAGCATAAAGAAAAAGAGAACCAGAGTTTTGGGGTGCACTTTTGTCTCTTTAATTCTGATTATGTCTGTATGAAAATTGACATAATATTAGGCTATTTGTGCAGGATTAGAAAGAGTTTTAATTTCTGTTAGGTGCTCTGAGCATTGAGACAAAAGAGGCAAATGCAGAAGATAGTGTTTATTAACTTTTTATAAAATCCTCATCAAAATTATGACGATCCTGATTTGTTACAGGCTTTTACAGTGCTGTAACTTATAAATTGAAAGTAATATCTGTATCAAAATAGATAATACAAGTCTAATTTGTTGGAAGATTTTTTCATTTATTGTTGTATGAAAGGCCAAAATATAGCAAGTACATTACGGAAAACTTTCCTCCAGAAGAGATAACAGACAAACAGACTGGGAAATAAAATCCGATCAGTAAGATAGGTTATCTCTTCCATTTAATATGAGGATATCTCAACAGTCTTTTTCTCTTCACTGGGAAGAAAAACATACCTGTTAGGGCCTTATTTTAGGCTGACAATGTCCTTTCACTGTGAAACAAGACAGTAAATTATCCCGTTTTTGTAGTTCAGAAAAAGAGATGTGAAAATACTGCTCAGGGCCATGAACCTAAAAAACCACTGAGTGACTGCACTCAATGACTTGTATGTATTACTGGGTACAGAGCTGTCCTGAAGCTTTTGCTATTGGAGCAAACAGCTTCAGAGCAGTTCTTGACTAAAATCAAACAACCAAAATGAAACTGCTCAATTTAAATAATAGTACAGACAGATGCTTGGTGCTACACACAAAGGTTTAGCTGCTGAGCTGCTGGTACTCTTAGTTATAGATGGAAAGCTAAAACCCTGGGCTGGAAATCTGCTCCTTGGAGTCCATCTTAAGCATAGATTATTTGGGAAACTGCTTGGAGAATCTGTGGCTTAACGTGACATGAAAGTGGAGGAGGAGGAAAGAAAGCTGAAGAAAGAAAAAAAAATACAAGAAGTGATTTTTGGCTTTTCTAAGATTTATTTTAACAAGTACTCTTGGCATTAGAAGCTAGGTAAACCCTACTGTGTCACTCTTTGAATTGTGAGTCAGAAATGAAATTACATAAGGTGCAGCACATGTGATTGATGAGCTGAACTCTCACCGTGCAGTTTTGTTTGCCCTGAGTGGTGGATACTGATGCCTGTGGCTACATCTCTGGTCCGGGCAGCACTCCCACCAAAGGTGCTGTGCCCAGGCAAGATAGTCTGCCATCTGTGACAGAGGAGCAGAGTCAGACCTCCAGCCCTTTGGCACTGAACTGGTTTTAACCTGTTTCTAAGTTCTTTCTAAAGGAAGGAGTGATGTGGCTCTCTGATTCCCTGGCAGTGCAGCTGAGTAGCTGAGTCTGTTAGGATTGTGTAGGAAATGGGAGTACCTGAAGGATTTTAACACAAAATCCGGGAAGGGTAGGCAAAAATAAGGCAGATGACAGAAGTGAGGGCAGACAGAGGGCAAATTCTGATTTCAGCATCCATCAGGTTTAGGGACTCCCTTTCAAAGCGAGGTTCAGTAGTACAGAGGCTGCTCTGCCTCAAATCAAAAGAAGCAGCTGCTGCTGCATCTCTGGGTTATCCCCATGAATTAGCACCCCTCCAGGAATCCCACTGCCTTCACCCCACCAGGCAATACAAAAATCAGTTACAGACTTTATTCTTGCAATAGGGCCTTGGCAATGGTGGTTTCCTTTTCTTTAAAGGGTTATTTTCCTGCAAGGTTAAAGGAACTTTTTATTCTTCCTTTAAGTAAAATAAACATCTGTATTTCCTGATTATATCCCTTTGTCCTTCAATTCTGTTCATCAGCCATTTCTTTGTAGTTTCTTCCCAGCCTTTTTAGCTGAACTACAGGGGTATCATTTCAAGGAAAGCTTTGCAAAATAATTCACCTGGAAATTGTTCTATGTCAGTGGGAACTTGGACTAGAGTTTTGCCCATCAGCATTCATTACACATTTGGCCCATCATTGTTTACCATATGATTAGATTTTAGAAGTGGCAACTGCTGCTGAATTTTTCAGAAATGGGTGCTGCTATCTATTCCTGTCAGAAAAGCCACAAACAGAAGTTTCACATTCTGGCTCCTCCTTTTGAGACCATCTCCAATGCACTGGGATGGGAAGGGAGGGGAAAGAGAAGAGCATAAATCGACTGTGCTCTGTTTGAATGACATTGCAAACTGAAACTAAACTGAGCTAAATGACAGAATGAATAATTTACAAGTCAAAGAGGAAGGAACTGCTTTGGAGATAAGGAAGTGGATGCACATCATGGAAGTGGAGGCAAGAAGAGCCTTGTAAACCACAGCAGCATGGAAGAAAGTAAAAATGGCCTTGTGAACTGGATGCTGGTGTGTGGTGTGCTGGGGAAATTAACTTTGAAACTGCAGGTGTGCCCTGAAGAGATGGAGGAACAAATAACTCAGTCATTTTAACCCATGTGACCACTTCAGGGAATCTGATGTACAGACATCACTTTGGTTCCACTCATGCTGGCCTCAAGCAAAACAGGCCTCTGCTAGCAGAGGCTCTGCTTTCCCTGGCAGCTCTGTGCAGGGCTCCTGGTGACAAACAATCCTAAAGGAAGGGAGTATAACTGTGGTGAAAAAATTTCTGTCTGCTCAGAGCAAAACAGACAGCAGTGGTCTACACAGAAATAAAATGATACATTTCAAGACTGTTAGTAGAGAATCCAGATGTTTCATTTTACTTGACAATTTTGCTTTCCTTTTTTCTGCTTATTCAATCTTACCAGTGAGGATTTGGCAGAAATTGCTTGACTCCATATGAAATAAGTGTGAAACTGCAGGATAAAAACTCTGTTTTCACTTTGCAGCTGAGCTCAAGGCAAGCTGTGCTGCTTGGTACCAGTGTAGTCTGCATGGAAGGAGGTTCTCCAGCCCCTGAGTCCTTGTCCGCTTCAGTGAAGAGGTCTTTTGTAACCACTCCTCAGGAGCTTCTTTTCAAACACCCAGGCAGCAGGCTGTAACCCAGGAGGATTTGCTTTAATTATTCATTTGAATATCTATGATACATATTTACTTGTAATTTTTCCTCAGTGGTGCTCAGCTTGCCTAATTTGTGAGAATTTCCCAAAACTTGAGTGTGGGAAAAATGTCAGTGGCCTTCTGTGGCACTGCAGTTCTCATCATACACATCCATGTGGTCAGCATTTTCTCACAGCCAAGCATCACTGATGGCAGTGCAACTGGCAAATGGGGCAAAGAGAACTTTCGTTTTATAAACAATGTTCTCTTGCCTTTTTTTTTCTTGCTTTACCTCAGAGGAACAATCAAGCATAGGATTAAAAATGTTTCCTTGTTTTTGAAAACCAGTAAGAGCAATGTACTTAATATTGCAGCAAAAACAGCTGCAAGTTGTCTGCCCAGCTCTAGTTTGAGACTAACTAATCTCTCAAGGATTTACTTATTTGGTGGTTGGGAAAGCTGGCATTATTAAATTAAATTGTGAAAACTCCTGCAGGGAAAAAAAAAAAAACAGCTTTAGGGAAAAGATAATGATTCTGTGCTATTTAGTTAATTATCAAAGAAATGGAGTGTATTTCATGAGCAGCAAACCTGGAGTAGTTTCCTCAGGAGTTTTGCTTTACAGAAAAAGGCAACCACCATTTTGGAGACATCTAGAAGCCTATTATAATATTTCCATTTCAAGAGGTGCATTTTCCCCACAAAGCCGTGTTCATAACTCATAAGGTAAAAAAGACTGGATTTATTTATGTTAACTAAAAATTAAGTGTCCTTAAGGCAAAGAACTTGTTAATGGAAAAAAAAAATTGGGTTTTGAAAAACAGTTTTTTAAAAAAGTGTGTTTTTGGTGTTATGCTTCGCTGAGAAAATTGTGAATGCTTTTGGGAAAGGGTAAATTTCTTTCTTGAAGTATTCATACAACAGTAAACAAATCTTGCCCCACTGCATGTCAGACAAGTACATTTTTTAATACAGCTACAAGACAGTGACATCTCTTGATACCATTTCAAGCTCACAGACCTATGATATTTCCTGCCTTTGGCTTCTGCTACCAGTATGGACTCTGAGCTTGGCTTTGCTGGCAAGCTGTGGTGTGCTGTTTCCTTCAGGCAGCAAAGCCTTAACAAGCCCAGATGGTTTTCCCTAATTCCCCTAAATGATGATGTTTCCTACTTTCAAAGTTTGGGATCTTCTTGCTCAGTGGCAGCTCTTCACCATGGGAAGGATTAATTGCATAATATGAAAAAGAGCTCTTTCAAGGGACCCATTCTTTAATCGTGCCAGTGTTGCTGGAGCTCAGAGAAACCTCCTTTGGGGAGCTGTTTTTCTCTTTATAAAGTAACAAAGAAAAGAGGGAGATTACAGCCAAATACAGGGAGACCCAAACCCAACACAGTAGGTCGTATGTAGTCTTCATTTTTTTCTGCTAAAAATGAGGTTTTTAGTCTGCAAGGCTGTATTAGTTTTTCGTTCTTTACATACCTTCTCAGGCTCTATTTTATCTCCCAACCCCTTTATATATAGTGAAAAGCAAGCAAGTCTGCTTCACAGACCACCATGGTGTAGACTTCCATGCTGTCCTGGGACAGACTAGCCTTAGACCAGGTCTGCTGGAGGTACTGGATGTAATGCCTTCCTTTGGATCCAGTCAGCTATTTCAGAGGGTGACACTACCAGAATCAATCCTTGGAAAAGGCCAGAGCAGTTTGCTTTGCTGGGGTTTCGGAAGGTGCTACATGCAAGTGAAGAGTCCAGTAGGGGAGGCAGAAATTAGTGCCAAGATCTCTGCTGCTTTTGCATACAAAACATTACTTAGGTCTCTTCTCAAAGCACAATCAGGGATCCAAAGCTCCAAAGCACTGCATTGATAGACTGCAGGCAAGCCAGCCATGCAGCTGGGAGAAGAAGCCAAGGTCTATTGCAAGTTCCATGTTGCTCCAGTATTACATATCCCTAAGCACCTCTCTCTAATGGGCACTTCTGGCCAGAAAGTCAGCTGTCCTCTTGGTGGTATTTTGTGCTTTGAATAATGAGCTATAGGGGTTTTGTTGGTCATTTTTAAATGCCACAGTTCCAAGTGCTTAAACACACTTAGCAGGTTCTGAATCTCTCTGTTTCTGAGCCAAGTGGCATTTTGAAAAGCATTAAGTAGCCTCTTACAATAATTTTGCATTCCCTCTTTGAGCTTTCTGTACCAGAGCCCACTTTGAATGTATTGCTGTATTGATTTTGGTATTCTGCCACTCTCAAAGTTTTTTGTTCTGGATTTTTCGGTTAAAGCAGTTTCTCATTCAGATATGTGTTCAGAGGGGAACTGGCTCCATGTGCCACACACTTGGGGGTCACTTTCCTCCCACCCGCCCACAAAGGCCAGAAAGAAAGGTAGTTCCTGACCACAAGTGTAGGGACAATTGGGAGTGGATGGGAGGTCCCCAGCTGTTGAATCCTTTTGCAATGGCATTCCCCTCACCCCAAAAAACATAAACTTTGGTACTTCATTTAGAGAAAACATGGCAAGTTTTAGCTTTTTAGACGAATTTTCCAGGGTGATCTAAATAGGTCAAATTAATAGCAGCAAAAATTCTAATGCAGTGATTATCATAATTAACCATCAGCATCTGAATATTAGCATAGCCATGGTTACTAGTCCTAGATACAGTAATGTGACCAGAAGAGGAACAAGCAGATGCAAGAAAACCACAGCATTTTTATGGGTTGTTTTTGCAGCATGGCCTTCTCTGGTCACAGGGTGCAGTGATGAAGTAGCACTCAGCCATGTTTGGAAATCAGTAGAAGCAATGACCACCACATGTGCTCAGGTCTTATCAGCCCTAGAGAATGGAAAGCTGAGCTCCTGAGGTTTGTCTCACCTCGGTGACATTGCCTGACTGACCAGACTTTGAAAACCACTTCCTAATTGTAGATGTTCGATTTGAGCTATCTTGGCCTGATTTTTGAGGAACTTGCTCCAGTCAGTGTCAAGGGAGGAACTTGCAAAGAGGATCTTACCTGCCTGCTTTGAGACCCAGGTCTGTATGATGCAAAGGAATGGAAGGGCAGAGTTGCTGACAAGCCATGCTTCTAGCATACCCTCCCTTTAGTTCAGCATCTTTGTCACAAGCCAATGTGCAAAAAACTGTGCAAAGCCCAAGGTATAGACATAATCACAAAGGGAAATACTTCTGGGGTTGTTTTTTTCAAGTTGCTTTCTGTGTCATGGTTTCTAGATTCCGGCTACAGTTTGATATGGTGTGACACGCAGAGTATTTCCCTAGAGTTATTTACTAAAATGTGGGGGGGTGCTCCTCAGCTCCTTGATGTCTGCCTGGGGAATTCAGACAGGTAAATGAGTGTTTACTTTCACACATTCCCAGCTGGATCTAAATGTGTGAGCTTTGAAATACAGCATTGAATTTTCAAGTTAGAGATGATGCAGTATGTGAGTGGAGGAAGAACAGGGATGAGAACACAGTTTACACTAAGTACTGTGTAGGTGTTCTCATGCCAGTTTCACATCTACCAAGGGTGGCTAAATTTGGCTAATTTAGTCCTGCATGCCTCTCCATGATGGTTGGCTTTAGAGGAAAAGAAACCTGACAATAGCTGGCAGGTAAGTGCTGGGGTTAATGTCTTCTGGGGTGGGGATGGTGTTTCCAAACATCCTGACTGCTGCCACAGGGAGAGCACTAGTTTGAGTCCTGCCTGCAAGTCGTGCCCCACCCCTCCTGTGCTCCCTCCTACATGCACCTCTTACCTCTTCTGATGAGGAGAATCACCTCTGAAAAGATTCAGTAATTTTAAACAGAAGAAAGGAAAATTAAAGAAGACACTTTTGGACAGAATGGTATTTCAGTGATTTTCAGGCAAGTCAGCCGCGGTCATGTTTGGACTTAAAACCATCAAATATTCAATAAGAAAAATAGTGGGTGTCTTGCAATGCCTTTTTTCATGGGATTTCATCAAAGACTAAACCAAATAATGTCATTATTCTTAATGTTAATGAGGTAGACTAAGTGGCATTTATCTTCTCATAAAACAAAGCAAACTTTAAAACTATGGACAGTCTGGTTTTGTCTAGCGAACACACAGGACCTTTAGAGGAAATGGCACTGGAGAGAGACTCACTGCCTGTGGGGGACAGGAGGACCACCCCAGCCACAAGATGACAATTTTTTAAAAGTCTAACTTCATGCTATATGTCCATAAGTCTGTGTGAGAGGGGTGCTCCTTCAAACTCCACTTCGTCATTTGCTTTGCATTTAGTTGGAAATTCTTTCTCTGGAGCTCATTCTACTGAAAATCTTTATAATGCAAAATTCCCTCGTGATGTTTGTCTCCTCATCAGTCAGGTCCTGAATGCAGATTGCAGTTCTGTCTGCAGAGTTACTGTAGAGCCTTTTCCATTTTAATAAGTGTTGGGTATCCCAAGAGACTGGTAGACAATGGAGATTATACAGTACTTGTCAAACCTGCTGCTGTGCTTTCTTTGAAATACCCCAAAATGGAGGCAAAGAGGTAAAATTTTCTACTTGCCTTGTCTTCTTTTTCTTTTGGTACAATTACTGTGTGAGTCACACAGCATTAAGAATATTTTGAAGGGCAAAGCTAATTATTAGATCCATAGCAATAATGAATCACACTTGATGGAAAAATAATTTTCTCCTTATTTTTGTGCCACATTACCCAGGCCATCAATTACTGGAAAAAAAAAAATCCCTGCCTCATATAGAAATTTATCATAGGTTGAAGTTTCTTAGGGAGAAAAGCAGCATGAACACCTTATTGATTTTGTAAGTAGATGAGTTTTCAGGATAATGACAGGATAATGATATCAGCTATTGTAGATCTCCAGGGAATTTTCATTACATTACTGGCTCAAATTGTGAAAGTGTTTCCTAGTCACCTCTATTCCAAGAAGCACCTTGCAATTTCTTGTATGCAAAGAGATCAGCATCTTAGAGACTTTCAAAATAGATTTACTGTATTGAGTCAGGCTGCCAAGATTAGTACAGAAATGTCTGGAACACAATATTTCTCCAGAATTAAAAAAAAAAAAAGTTTAGTCAATATGCAAATTTCAGCCCAGTTTTTTTATTTTTTTTTCTTTGCTGAGACTATTTCATTTGTTTCACAAATCATGGTGCTCCTGTCTTTGTATGCCTAGGAATGCAACACACAAGCAAGGATGGAAAGTGTAGCACTGCTCTTATCTGTTGGTTTAGTGCTCCTATCAAATCCTGCCGGGAATAAAAGGAGGCGCAAAAGGAGGCTGCAGGGCAGCTGAAGGTGCTTTGTTCATGTGTCTCTTTTTTCTTAGCAAGGGAATAGCTCTTCTGAGAGAGGTTCCTGGATAATGGGGGAAGCCATGGGATATTTTCTCTTTTGTGGAATGCTGGTGAAAACTCTTTGCATGATTTGTCTCTCTTGACTATATTAGCCTTTGTTATCTGTGGCATTGGAATGAATCACTGTGGCAAACTTTTAGTTTAGGTTATTCTTTACACAGCTAATGAACCAACATCAAAAAGATTTAATGGTGCAGTTACCTCCCTGAGTGTTGCATTCCATACCCATTCCATTGAGAGAGCTGTACTGATCTGGTACTTGGAACAAAAGCTTTTAATTTTCTTAAATGACTCTAGATAATTAGGTGTAGTAATTGGCTTTTGTTTTAATACAGCTTTGAAAGGCTAAACACATAAATCTGTGTAATGCCTCAGGATAATCAACAGTTAAGGTACAGGTGTGTTTAACTTTGCAAAGAGTGCCTGTCCAAACTGGATAAAGATCTGTCATTTCAGTTACATGAATGGTCAGTTGATATTCAAGAATAATCTTGATATAGGGATTTCTTTGAACACTTTGGGGTGCAGAGTGGAAAATAACATGTTTTGTTGCAGTGTTTATTTTTGCAATGAAATACATTACTGTTGATTTTCTGTAGAGCCCAATTGCTGTGCACCCTAAATTGAAGACATAAAAGACTTTAAAACATCTCCCTGATAAGCTGTGCAACAGCCGTACTCTTGCCCTACTCCTGCTTTCTCTTACAAGTGTGTATCCAAGAGAAAGCAGAAGATGTCTCTGTGTGGTGATACTCTGCAGTCACCTAAGAGACCTCTGGGGAATCCATCCTCCTTTGGTTGTTGTATCACATCAGGATTTCCTTTGCTTTTGTGTTGGGGAATTCGGTGATACACATGCTGGAATGTGTGTGATTAGAAAAGGAAACCACAGCCTAACTGTGAAGGTGCTCCCTCCAGTATCTGGACTGGTTCTGCCTACAAAGACATCCATCAGAAACCTGAGAGAGCACTTTCTCATGCAGTGCAACGCTGAAGTAAAAATCAAGACAAGGACTTATGATTCTTGAAACTAAATCTGGAGAGGAAATGTGTATAATGACAGTGTTTCAAATCAATTTGCAAGCAACCTGATTTTAGAAGAATTAAACCTGAAAGTGTTGCAAGAGAATTTGACTGACAAGTAAGCAACAATATGACTTCATACATCCACATCTCTAAAATCCGAGTATTAATATCTCTACTCAACAGGTCATTTGCTCATCTTTGATGCCTCATTTCCTATTTGACCCAGTCTTTCCTTTCCACTTGTACATTATTAATATCACTAGTCTGCTTTTAGTATTAGGACACTGTGATGGTTATAAAGAAATGAACAGTAGTTCAATCCCTGATAGCTAAGGGCTGCAAGGGAAGTGGTTTCTCCCTTATTTTCTTTAAATGGAAATGCTGTGGGGGTTGGTTTGGGAGGAGGGGATGAGTGAGGTTTTTTTAGAAGGGTTTCTGCTGCCAAATATTAGCAAATCTTGGTGTTCATGCAGCATGCTCTGCAATTAACAGAAGCTGTGTAATTAACTCATGTCACCACTGCACTGTGAAAGCAAGAGCAAGTGTCCCTGTCCCTTGGCAGGGGCAACTGTGAGACAGAAAATTTGCATTATAATAGTGGCTTCCATTCAGGAAAGTTGATCTTCTTTTCTTCATATTTTCACTCTCCCCAAATCCACGAGGTAGGGAGTTCATTATATCAGACAAATGGAATAGCAAAATACTGTGCTTGGGTTTAGTTATAGTAGGTTGGCTTTAGTATTTAAAGTCCCAGGACAGAATGTTTTCCTTGGGGTGGGTGTAGTTATAGTGCATCTTCTGCCTATATCTCTGACCTCTCTGTTTCTGAGGCATAATGTAGCTGTTGACCGTGGCAAGACATTCTGGGAAAATACAGCTGAGAATGGGAACCTTTAGTAGCACCTTTTGTTAAGGGTTTAATAGTTCGTGAGAAAAGGCTTTGGGGTGTATTTGATAGCAAAGAATAACTTCTGGACACCATCTCTTTCCCAATGACCAAAGCTGTTATTGTTGGCAGTCTTATTTCTCCCAGTGACAAGGTACTTCTGACATGCAAAGCATCTCTTGCTGAAGTAAAAATAGCCTTTGTTTACATTCATGTTGCCTGTGTCATTTCTTGTGTCTTTTTTTTTTTACTTTTGCCCTTCTTGCCTCTATCATCTTCTTTCTATGCATGATAATTTTTATTGCCATTCCATTTTTTATTTTTCTTTTAACTCACCTCTGTATTTTACTACTCTACCTCTAACCTGGGTTTCTATTCTTTTTCCTTTCCCAAGTCACAATAGACTCCTAAGTGCTTTTTTGTCTCACAGATCTGGTTTCCTTGATGCACCTGTATGCCCTTCTGCCCTCAGTTCTGTGTTGGTTCTTATTTCTTATCAGTTACATTTCCCTGTATACTATACACAGTGGAGATGAGCAAACTTACTGTAACAGGCTGAATGGTTAATGCACTCTGAAGGATGCAGTATATTTGTCTAAGTCCCAAAAGCTCCACAGCCAGCACAGACTAATTCCTGCTAGGAGTGAGACAAGAGCTTTGATCAATTCAGTAACATTTGGACATTGTAATGTGAATATAGATTTTGTGTTGAAAAGCAAGCCAGCACAGATCATTGTGTCACTTTGGCCTTAGATATTTAACGCATTAGCGTTTTGGGAAGAATGATTAAATCAAATTTGTTTCTAATCCTCAGGCAGCATTTTTTTGGGAAAAGATGGACTGAATTTAGTAAGATTTGTTTCAGTTTTCTGTGCTGGATATAATTTGCTCAGTGGACAATTGGGTTGCAAAGTGGAAAGATTGTTAGTTACAATTTTCAAAACTCTTTATTTTTTAGTTATAAGTAAATGAAAGTTTTTGACATGTAACTGGTCCTGTTTACTACCATCTGCTTTCTTCTCTTTGGGCTGTGCATTGTGGCCAAAAGCATCTCCCCTCATACCCAGTTTTTCTCCAGAAGACTGTCCCTACTCGCTTCCCCTTTTTGTGTTATTCTATTGAAAGGGAAAACCTGCATTTAAGATGTGGAAACATGGAAGAGTGAGTGTGGTGGTGTTCAGTCCAGAAAGTCTTATTTCACTAATTTGAAATATCTGTGTGGGCAGAGCTTTGGTTATGCACAACAATGTAGCTAATCAGAGTTGAAGTAACAGGAGACTTCTGGTATATCACCATCTTCTCTCACCTGGCCTCTTAGCACAGGCTCAAGGCTTCTGAATGTGATTCTCATTCAGCCTCATGCCTTCAGGATAGGACTGAGTGATTGAACAGAGTGGGCATGTGGATTTCCTTGTGCACAGATAAGACGCCAGCTGTTTCCACCTGGAACAGCCATGTGTTTATTTACAGGTGAGAAGTTTTTTCAAGTTTTGAGAACAGATCTAGACAAATGCCTTACAGAAGGAAACTGTACAGCATCTGTAACAAGTAAATGGAAAATCTCTCTGCAGCATTCTGAAACTTTTGAATGCTTACTTCTTCTTTGGTAATTTCTTCAAGAAGTTTGAAGAAGTTTAGAAAATCTTGGCAGCTTCCCAGGGAAAATCCTGGTAATTGGTAAAAGTGGTTTTGTTTTTCTGAGACAATACTCTGTGCTAGCTTTAAATCTGATGGGTATTGTATTTTGTATTACTATATTTAGCTGGAGACCGTCATAGTATATAGCCTGACCCTAGTGTGTTTTCCCAAAAGTATATTATAGGCAACATTCTTATGAGGGAGCAGATGAGAGTTCAGAAAGTTTATGTAGAAACAGTTCAATTAAAGTCAAGAGTATGCAGCATTTCATACTCAGAGAGGGAAAGTTTATACATTAAGTAAAAGAAGTTGATTGAACTTAATTTTGCCCTCTTTGCTGACACTTTGGTAGAAGAGTTCTTTTTGCTGCTAAAACTTTGAACCGGAGAGCTGCATTAACCCAAGCAGAGGTCCCTGTGAAACAAGCCAATCACTGCCCTATATTCTGTACCGTGTTGGAACAGCAGCCTGAATGGATGGTTGCAGTGAAAAGAAATTGAATTGCAGTGTCAAAGGTCTCCAACGATATGTTCCTTAGCTTGTCGTCCGTCTAAGGGATTTGGGGTGCTTGGCACTGGTGTTAAAAGAGTTTGCATCTGTCTGCATCCCAAGCAAATATTATGGAGGGCAGAGGCAAGAAAGTGCAGCAGAATTTCTTAGTGACACAAATATTATAGCCATGGTGACTTAAGGACTGGTAATGTAAGAAGGGCTGGTAATGTAGAAGGGCTCTCTGACTATAAATTTTTATGTTTTCTGGCAGTCTGCTCTTACAAAATTAACCATCGTACCCAGTTATATTTTTATTTATTTATTTAAGTAAATTTATATATTATTTATTTATGCATAACGTATTTTTTATTTAACGAGGTTATTGAGATATGTATCATTTTACCTGCATTTCGAGATAACAAGTGCAGTAAATGATGCCGTCCTGGTTTTGCTGGATCCGTTTGTGTATATGATTTATGTTACATTGCTATCAAGTTTTTATTTGCACCTTACTCTACACCTCACATTCAGAAGTAGGTAATGGGACTGTCATTTTAGTATATCTGCATGTGGGAATAGTTGGTAGTTTGCAGTGCTCCCTCCCCTAGTGACCTTCTAATGTAATTAACTGATGCAGCAGTTAATATGATACTTTTAGCAGTTCAACCCCAGTATTTTCTACTGTGGTGCCTCACATGCTCGAATTCTGAACGCCTTAAGCCTTGAAGAAATTTATAAAGCAACAGTGGTTTTTATCATCTCGCGTGAAACATTTTCTGTGTTTCAATGACTTTGTTACTTGAAAAATACCCTGGATTTTCCTCTTGTGTTTATTCCCAGGTTCAGAATGAATCACAAGTATTGGAAATTAATAATATATATAACAGGAATGAAATGGCATCTGCTTTCAAAATCATTTCAATCACTTCTTTCAATTAGTCTCAACTGGAAATGTTGGATATGACTTCTGTAACTTGTCTGCTCTGAATTGCATAGGATGTAAATTCAATTCTGTGAGCACACCGAGCTAACAATGAAATAACAGTCCTTCCCTAGACAGTATACAGAGGGATGAAATTACTTACCAGTGTAACTTAGGCACTTCTGAAAATGTAAATATGCCTTATTCTGGATGTCTCAAGTATTATAAAAATGAAAGCAATAAAGAGAAGGGAAGGAAGAAAGAGGGGATGGATATTTGTAAGGCCAGGAGTCTCTCATAAGTAGACATGTTTGGCATTTTTTAGACAGAATTTATAGGTCAGGCTGGTTTTCCTTAAAAAATACAAAACAAGCTGTAGTAACACACCTAAAATAGATCATTCATTGTCAAAAGCCTGTGAAAATAATTGGGATTTGACAGTAATATCAAACAAGTTGCCACTGCAGGAACATCAGGCAAGTTTTTTTGTCAATGCTCATTACTTGCCCTCTTTAAGTCCTACCAAGTTACAGACAAGAGATGATATTCTGAACTGAACAGCTGCTGCATCTTCTCTTTGTGAACAGAAATAATCAGGCATACACTGGAATTCAGAAGAAATTACATACAGTACTATCTTTTGCTGGTGATTCTACCTGGCTTCTTTATTCTGCAGTCATCTGCTATTGTCTTCAGCTCACATTTCTCATAAATCTCTCGCTCATTCCTGCTACATCATCAAATGGAAATACAGATGAAAAATACTGCTATCTACATTTAGGCAGATGGACAGGCAGCATTATCTAATGGATCTAGTTTACTGCAACAGATTCAGGAACCCTGATTGCACTGGGGGATGGAGATGTTGGATAGGATAGTGATTTCTTCAGTGTCAGAATGCTGATTGTAAAGAAATGCTCTCTTTTGGATAATGATATATATATATATCACAATGCAAAAGTGGATTGATTTTTACTCTTGAGGTTAAGTATTATGAGAACTAGGCCTTAACGTAGTTTCCACTGAAATAATGACTGAATTCTCATGGACTTGAGAATAAAAATAGTCAGACCACACATGCTTAGTTTTACTGTTTTGGAGATATGTTTCTTACTAGAAAGTATTTCCTTTTGTTAATAATATTTATGGAGACAAAGGAACTGGGAGAGTAGCTAATAATTGGCTAAACATGATACTTTTCATAATGAAGTAGAAGATGCTTATATTTAATGAGCGGGAAAAAGAATGGCCAGAGGATTAGAGAGACACAGTCCAGATACACAGCTCTGGTCGTTGAGTGCATGTGTATGAAATCTACTGAGTTATTTCAGTTATCTGTGAGTCAGGCCCATAAAATCTAAAAGCATCCAGCATCATATCTGTTCACCTTACAAGTTCCTGTGACTGAGCTGTAAAAGTGAAGAATTGCACCAGCCTCTAGTAAGGAAGATAAAGGAGCACCAGTATATCTGCAGGCAAAGAAGAAAGCAGTAACACTTGTGGAAATTATAGATAAATAAAATTGAATCTCCATTCACATCTTAGAGTTTCTCTATAAACCAGTACACATTGATTGTCAGAGTGACAGAGGAGAGCTAATAGCATTTCCTGTGAGCCTTTTTCGATCTACACCACTGATGAGCTCCATAGGGGTAATGTGTTGAGAGGGCTCTTCCAAGTGGGGATTATTTCCCAAAACAATTTTTATGGATGGAGGTCAGTAACAATATTTAAAGCAAATAGACTATATCCTTATTCAATGGATATGCTTATGTGGAATCTTCAGAGCAGACTTAGATGGCTCACAACTTCAGAAATCAAATTACCTCCAGGGTAATGGGAAATTTTAATAGAAAATTTCCAGTATTACATGAGCTGTGAAGCTGTAGTGGGAGAGTGGAAGTGAAAGCTCCTCTGTAAAGTCTCTTGCTGCCTGGCTTTTCGTGTTACTGTTGGCACTGCAGTAGCACTGTGTTAGAAGGTGGAGCACAGGAATCTACATCCCATCGCAGCATATTCTCTCTCAGGCATATCCTGACCGGAGCAAAGGAAGTGTTTTCACTGGCAGTCTGAAATTTGTCCAGTGACATACTTTGAGTATGTCTCTGGCTTATATTTGCATTCCAAAATGAGGAAAGTTTCTTCTAAAAGACTCGGGGTAGTTGGTAAAGCCAAAGCTATTTCAGTCTCCATTCCTCTTCCTACTTAGTAGATGCTGTGGCTGAAGAAACAGGGACTACTATTTCAAAGCCTGCTTTTATTGGACAGGAAAAGGAAAAGGAAAGGGAAAGGAAAGGAAAAGGAAAGTGGGAAGGATTGAGATGGTGTAGCTGTCTTGCACACAGGAGTTTTGAGGATGTGATGCTAATTTATGCTAGCTGAGAATCTGGCCTCCAAGGCATTTGGGAAAGAAAATGTACAATAGCATTAAAACCTACCAGATTTATTCTTTACTATATCAGCGTGGTGCTTAATGCCACATCAGTGGACTAGGAAAAGACAGTTCCCTTTTAACACTTTATGGCTTCTTCATGGAAAAAAAACAACACAGAAAATAACCAGCCAAAACCCAAACAAAGGTGCTGAATTGCAGGGTTTTAATCTCTTTTAGTGATGCATTTCTGGAAAACAGGGGGTTTTTTACTGGTCATGGAAAGTGAATCATGTGTTTGATGGTTTGTATTCTGCTGTTGTTGTCTCCTCTTCATTTTTTGACTTCATATTATTTAATTTCTGCTAGGTGTTATTTCTAAAGAAAATATAATAAACAGAGGGCCTCACACCTACATATCCAGGTCTTTTATCAATGTCTTTTAATGACTAGTACTCTGCTACAAGCCTTTTAAATTTACCTGCTAAACTATTGTCAGTTCCCTTCCCAGTCCTGGATACATGTACATATACAAATATATATATATGTGTGTATATACATAAATGTATATGTGTATGAGAAATTCTTTGGCACTGGTTGAGACCAGTGGGGTTGTTTACAGAGGGTATTCTAACCCTTTATGAGATTATGGGCTATGATTAGAAAAGCCCTTTGGATTTCCAGAAGCCCATACAGATGGAATTGCTCATCTGACTTCGCTTCTGCCCTGGATTTCAGATAATCTGGACAACTGTTATGACTTTCACCCCTTACTAACAGAAAGCTAGTTGGGTCTTTTTCTAATCACTTATTCCCTGTTGTCATATACTGAGTGGTTCACCAGCTTTGGAGCAGTAGAATGAATTAGCAAAATGCCATTATCTTCTGCTTTATAAGTGAGGAACCAAGGTAGTGAGAAGTAAAAAGCTTAAAAAACCTTAATTAAGATCTACAGGATGTTGAGAATTTTGAATACAATTTTGAATGCAGAACATTGAGATAGACTTCCAGGATTTCTAGCTGCAATGGAGTAGCAAAGGCATATAATGAAATGTTTTCCATATATTATGGGGAATCCTAAACTCTATGTCAGTGGAGCACTGACTGAAATAGGAAAGTCCCAGACATGTGCAACTGTTTTCCAATGCCTTGTGATTGACTTTGTTGTGAAAACAAAATTCTGCATGTGACAGTCTAATGCTCTACTTTATTGCATGTTAGGCAGATGGAACAGGATGTTATTTTAACTGTCTTTTTTATCAAAGCTAAAGTAATAACTTAACTGCAGTTGGGAGGAGGAAGGAACACGTGGAGAACATGTCCTGCTCTTGTACTCATGGTGTCCTCTCTTTTCTTTTTCAGTGAGTATGTTTTTGAACACATTAACCCCCAAGTTCTATGTTGCCCTGACAGGCACATCTTCATTAATCTCGGGACTTATTTTGGTAAGTACCACATCTATTAATATCACTTTAGAATTTGATTTTGATATCCAGAATTGTATTTCAGGCTTCATGCAGATTAATAGGTATCTTTTTTTCTTCTGTAAACTTACAGTTCTGCAGCACATAAAATTTGTCTTTATTTGTACGTCTCTTTCTGTGGGAATAAAAAAGGAAAAAAAAAGATGTTTCAGTGCTGTATCTTAGAAGAAAAAAGGTCTTGAAGAACAGTGTGACTCACTAACAACCCTACAGTAATTCTTAACGAGTGTTTGCACATCAAGTGCTTTCCTTGTCAAGTACTACAGAAATGAAAAAGGCCAATAAAAGGAAGAGGAGGAAAGGTCATGACTATCTCAGCTTAGTGCAGTCCATTCAGAAAGATACAGCAGGACTTACTAGAGAAACACCAGTTCTGGTGCCAGGATTCTAAGGGATAATTATTTCAGATCTTCACTTCTAGAATCTTTCCCAATACATATCTGCCTATTTGCTTAAATGCCTTTATTTTTAAACCATTTTAAAAAATCCTCCTCCAATATGTAATTCTTAAGGGCTTCTTCATGCAAATTGATGCAGTGGAGTGAATCATAATACTGTCACAATGCAGGAGTCCAAAGCAGAGCATTTGCTCTGAATTTTATTAAATATCTTCATAGAAACAATGGAGATTAAAAATATAAGGGTTAACAGGGTGTACATATATATTATTGTATTGGTCTGTTCTTGTTTCCTCACTGCTGAGAGTTGGCTTACTGCTTACACAAATGAACATTACATTTGCTACAACAATTCTGTGTAGCATTACACAGAACAGAACAGAATGATCATCTAGTCCAGCTCCCTGATGACATCAGGGCTGACCAAAAGTTAAAGGTCATTGAGGGTATTTGGCAAATGCCTCTTAAGCACTGACAGGCTTGGGGCATCCACCACCTCTCAAGGAATCCTGTTCCAGTTCTCATGAATGATATTCTTCCTAATGTCCAGTCTGATCCTCCCCTGTCACAGCTTTGAACCATTCCCATGTGACCTGTCTCTAGACAGCCAGAAGAAGAGATCAGCCCCTCCCTCTCCACTTCCCCTCCTCAGGGAATCCTTGTCTTCGTTTTAGTTTTGTTTATTTGAGTTGTACTCTTTTAAAATCTGCTGGATACAAGCTGTAGACCCTCCCTCACCACACCAAACTAGGCATGTAACTGGGATGAGACCAAGTGTGAGCTATTGTAGTGATAAGTGGAAAGAGGAGAAACATGGCTAGAGGCTGGTTCACATCCCCTCAGATCTACTAATCTCAGAGAAACCTGAAAGCAACTAGGATCCTAACTGAATACTATCAGTTTGGTTTGGGAAATCCGCACCAGTCACTTCCACATTGCCTGTAGTCCATGTAGATAAACAAATGGCATCCTTGACTACTTAGTTCCTGTGAGACTCTCATCATTTAGATGATTTCAAGTATAAAGCAGCAGGTGCACTGCTGCTGTGCCTTGCTCTGAGTTTCCTCATAGCAGAAGGCAATTAACTAATGTCTGCACCTTGGGCATTCATCAGTCTTGTATGGCTTGAGCCCCAAAGCACACGACAGAGCTCTAGAGAGATCAACAGAACTTTCAGAATGTGAGCAGGAGCCAGACCTGTAAGACTTGGGTTCAGTTCAGCAGAACTCACTCAAATGCACAGGAGGAAAATAATGTTACATTCAGCACTGTCCCTCAGAAAGAAGAAAATGCTGGGCCCCACCATCAAGATGAGAAGGATTAAGAGAATAACATGGGTTTCACAGACACAGTTCCATATTTGTTGCTAGAGGGCAAAGACAGCAGAGAGAGGCGGCAAGACAAAGACAGTTTATTTTTTGCCCTATTGAATTACATTACAGAATTAAACAGGAATAAAAACTTTGAAGACTAATTTATGTGGAACTAAATTCATCACTGTGAATGTAGGTACAGTATTTTATACTGTAGTCATGAAGGCAATTTCTGAGGAATGAGCTCAGCAGGTGACTTGTGAGCAAGAAATTTCTAAGTGCTATACTTGGATGGTAAATACAAGAAGAAAGTGGCAGTAAGTGTTCAAGGCTATGATATGGCAAAGGGGCAAAAGGACACCAATAGAAACCTTTCATGAAGAAATCAGACTGAGCCTTAATCAAAAGAAATCACATAGTATTATATGATGAACAAGCTGAAGAAACAAATCAGACTGAAAGCCCTTTTTTTTTAATTCCTCACTGCTGCTATCAGTTGTTGTTTGCTGTTCATATGGCACCTTCCTAAATGTGAAAAAGGTGTATAGGCCAGACAGGTAACAGACAGGAACCCTAGATTGTAGGGAGCAGCATCTGTGGTGAGAGGGACATGTCTTCTGATTTGATCAAGTTCTTTTTCTTTGAAAAAGAACTAAGCAGATGTGGTCATGGAAAAAAGAAAGGGCAAGTTGAACAGATCATGCATGAGAAAAGACAGCTGATTAAGTTCTAGTGAGGTAGTGCTGGCCTGCCATTAGCCCAAGTGTTCTTCAGATTAATTATTTCTTAATCTTGCTGTTTACTAGTGGCCCAGTTTTACGTGCTGTTTACCATGACCAGTGACATGATGAATTGCCTGCACTGCCACACACATCAGACTACACAGCCTGATCAGTTCTAAAGGATTCTTAGTCATGTTAATGGTATAAAGTGAAGTTCTTTTATAAAATAAACATTCTCTTGTCAAATCTACATCACTAGGGTACTTTTTAGACTAGATGTACTATTATTACTTGAAATTTTCCACCATATGGGCTGGCAGATTTCTTTCCATTATCAGTTGGCTGCAGTTCTGAATCAGAAGGAGAAATCACAGTACCACAGGTTATGAAATAATGGAAAATTCCGTCATTTCATAAATGTGGTAACTGATGGGAAAATGATTGCTTTTCCTAATTCATGTTTGGGTCATGAAACAATGACTGCAAATGACCAGCTTTGGTCAATTGAATACTACATTACTCCTTTGCAAAACACTAGACTCCTGTCTTATTTTGTCTCTTATTGTAACTCTTTAGGTAAAATTCTGTCCTTGCTGTAGGCAATGTGACTTAATTGAAACGAGTATTTCAGACATTTTTTCTTACAGGTCAGAACTGTACAGAAAATACTTTTCTATTTCAAGCATTTTCCTTAGCAATTACTTGACTACAGCACATAGTTAAAAATTAACTATTTAGCATATATTCACATCATCCATGCATTGTTGTAGGCATCAAAAATAAGAACAAGATTTAGTCCACAGTTGCATTAGAAATACTGTATTGGAAACTTGGTTCCACCACAGTTACTTTTAATCCAGTAAAATACAATGTGCTGTCTCACAGAATACAATGAGCTGCATTGTGTTCCATGTCTGGGAGGCTGAGGTTTTCCACAGGTAGGGTAATAAAACTGTCATGAAACACACCTGACATCCAGTAAATGCTGTGAACTAGAACTATGTAAATGCTACTGAGATTTTTAAATAAAGCCACATATTTAACATACGGTTATCACCAAAGTTGCTCAGCAAGCATGAGGCACTTGCACTGCAAACTGATAGTCTTAGTTCTAACAAAACACAGTTAGAAATGAACCTCAGACTTAAATCTCCACCAAGAATTCCTTGTTATTCTGCTTCCAAGCTTGGGACAGTAGTAAATGTCTTCTGCTACACAATGAAAAGCATTCTGCAGTGAACAAATACCAGGCCTTTCAGATATAAGAATTAGAAAGCCAGCCTGCAAAGGCAGGGCATGAGTCTACACCCTGCCTAGCATTGAGCAGCTAGGCTGTTTGCTACTACCCAAGTATGTGGCATACTGTCAGAGTCACAGCCTTTTGTAGCCAATGGTACCAGTACAGAAAGTCTGAGAGAGGACCTGAGTAACACAGAAGGACTTGTCTTACTTTCTGTAGATACTGATTGATCTCCTGCTTGTTTCACTACGTAGTCTGCTGTGGAGGGGCAGAAGGGTGACTGAGTTCTGGGTGCTGTCACAGATTCTGTGAAAGTCTGACAGTTGTGCAGAGACAGTCTTTGAGAGCTGAAAAGCAATACATGGTAACCATTCAAAGTTTCTGCTCTGCTCAGAGAAGGATCACAGGTTAGGAAGGGCAGAATCATTGTAGGGAGTTCCTAAGAAACTGGAAACCCTTGCCAAGGAGCAGATGAGAGAGGAAGGATCTATTGGAAGGCAGGCTGTAACCCAGTCCACAGACAAGAAAATGATGTCATAACTAGGTGGGGTCTACACAGTGTTGAGAGAAGTAACACACTTAATCCAGGCAATATATTATTTTCTTTTGTGTTTCTGTATTTCCAGAGGTGGACAAAGTAAATAGCTATTTATTTTGAATATGCTGCCCACTATCACTGCATGTATGTTCTGCTGACTCTGAGATAAGACAAATGGGGGTTTGGTAACCAGGAGCAAGAGTCTAAGAGGATGCTGAGTGGGTGTATTTAATCCAGAAGGAATGGGGGTTCTTATCCTTCAAGGCTGTCATTAAGGACACTCAGCATGGTCAGAGGCATGCTGTTTCCTATTTCCAAGATGGGCAAGACTGGAGGATCTCCTGGAGTCACTTGCTAGCCCTAACAGCTAAATAAAGCAGACCAGCAGATGGCTTTGTTGGAAGGCAAGTAGCATTGTATAGTCACACTCATGTGGATAAACACTCTTGCCTCTCAAAACATGGATGCCCTTTTCCATAATATCTGCTGGAAACAGTCCCTGGGCTGTAATACACGTAGAACATTTGTAGTCATTGCCTGGGAGAGTTGACACAGGCCAGGTAGTGTGCTAGCAAACAAACAGCATGGATTAATTGAGCCAAACCTGTGCTGTGGTCCCTTTTATTTATAAAATAGGCTTAAGCTTGGAATCAAGTCTTGCTATCACTATGCTGTTCCTCCAGAGAGTAAGTTTCCTTTAAATCCATTAGACTGGTTGAAGAGTACTCAAATCTACCCCTCTGAGACCTGAAAGTCTCATTACAAGGCTGAAAGAGAAATCTGAGCTGTGGAAGTTGCTGGCAAATGAAATCCTTTACTGCTTCTGTTGAAGACTACATACACATACACTAGGAGGGAATGACAGGGTGTTTGCTCTAAGACAGGATGCCTGTCTCACATATGAGAAACAGAAAAGCACAATTCAAATCATTGATAGATACTGCTCCTTGGTCCAGTGAGAACCATCACCAAAACCATCCCTTGTGAATGGATGCATATATAATGGAATATCTGTTCTGAAAAACTGCAGGAAGATCAGATCTGATAGCCAAGTGATGCAGAATAGATTTGTTGCTACAGAGATAAATAAAATTATCTGGGACTGTTTGTATGTGAGAGCAGAGATAAGAAAGAGGATGACTATAACATTTTCATTGCACAGGGGAAGAGAAGAGTGTATTAAGAAGACAACATTTCCAAAATCAAATACTCTTACATTAAGCAATACCTATACCAGGTTTAAAAATAAAAATTCTAATTTGCATTTCTTAAAACACAAAGCTGGAAATGTTCAGAACAGGGTTTTATCTTGGTCCTTGTGAACATTATAGTCCCAAAAATCCCTTGAGGGCTTGGAGATATTTGACCCTGTTTGAATTTGAAAGCACCAACTAGAAGACTCCCAAGTTTGCCGCTGCTGTGCAGGGGAGATCTCTGGAAATGAGCTCCCCTCCCACTGAGGGGAGAAACGAGGTGGCTTTTTCTTTCAGAAGTGGTGTAAAAATTACCTTTCTGATTAATTTCCTCTATACTTCAGATCTCTGTCAATGGGTAATTAATCTTTCTAGTAATTTATTCTATCAGATGATCTCTCATCTGCTGAACTGTCAAAAGATTGTTGATTTCACATGGGTTTCAAACTGGATGATGCAGTTAGAAGTCAAATTTGATTTATAGAAATCAGGTTTCAAACCAGATGACTCTGTCTGAGAAAGATGCAAAAATTCTCTAAAGAGAATTTATTGGTTTGATTTAAGCACCAAATTACAGATTACCTCCTCATACATACTGAACAAATCACTCCAAGCAAAGGCTCATGATGATGATGATTTATGGCTTTAATTTCTAAGAGACTGTATGGATTGAGATCTGGCTGATGTTTCCTGGCATTGAATTCATTCAACATAGCAAATATTTTTCAAAGCTGCCTTTATTTATGAGCTTTAATGTCATTTTTAAAAATAATTAATGGATTTGTAAGTCCAAGGAGGCAGATATAGAGCTGTGTCACGTTTGAGCAAGTTTCTGTCACTCAGCGGAACTGTAGTAGAGACTACATATATATATATATATATGTACATCCTTTGTAATTGTCCCCTCAATTTCATTGAAATTCAGTGTGACTGCTTTCCAGCTGGTATACATTTGTGCAGGACAAGTGGGCTCAAGTGTGCTTTTGTGCTGCTCACTCTCTCTCCGAGTTTTACTGACCTCATCTAAAAGCTGATCATGATTGAAATAATGAGCAGGGATTTATTAGCGCATTTTGCAAAACCTTTTTTTTTTTCCTCTCTTAGAGAAAGTACAAAGCTTGTTAGATACAGTCTGAGTTTTGCACAGCCAGTCTGGCAGCTGTACTTGAGTCCCTGACTTACACTATAGTGAAATTCTTACTCTGAGGGTCCCTTGCCTCAGTTCAAGACTATAATCCTTCATTCCTAACACCCTCTCCCCCCGAGACTTCAACAGGTAGAACTGTGGCCTTTGTGCCTTGATTTGTTGCAAGGTTTTCAAAGACAGAACAAAAATAGATGTTCACAGCAGATCTATGACTGTATCTTATGGCATAGCCTTTCTCTTATGGTCAGCCACATGCTCATGATGCTCTCTTAAATCATAAGATATAAACTTTTACCCCTTTAAAAAGTGTGTGCCTAAGAGCATGAGAAAAGCTAAAACCAAAGCTGACACACCTGTGCCAGCTCCCTGTCCACCATCTCCAGCATTCCGAGGCAGTGACACATGCGAGGGGAAGCCTGTGTGGAACAAGTGTTCAGTAACACTGCATCAGCATCCTGTCCTTGGCATGTGGCATTCCCACCTGGAGGCTGCTGCAGGCACATGCCAGGGGAACCAGAACAGTGGCAAATGCACCTCAGAGTCTTGTGTAAGGAGGAACTGTCCAGGTTGTGTGGGGTTTTGGTGACTTGTGTGGGAAAGAGTTCACAAAGATCTGAATATGTTAAGGCTCTGGTTTCTCTGTGACCTTCTGTTTATCTTCCCAAATGCTGTGTGTTCACATAGTCCTTCTGTCTGCTCCCCATCACATTGCTCCATTCTTTCTTGTTGAAGTCTCTCAGAAACGCCATTGGATTGTTTTGGGGAGTGATCTCCAGAGCTGCCACACAATCTTGTCTGAGTTGTCTCAAGGAGCCACCAGCTTCATTCCTTTTCACTGCTATGCAGATGGAGTCCTTCCATATGAATCCTCTAGATGCTTTAACAACAAATTTTAATTTAGGGGAAGCCCAAGTGCAGAATGCATTGGGAGCATCTTTTGGAGAGGAACATTTTCCTTCTCTATCAGAAAATTTATTTCCCCCTCCTTTAAAGGGGGTAGGGTAAAAAATGTGTCTTGTCTACAGACAGTCCAATCTCATGAAGACAGAAATCATTTCAACTATATAAAGAGGTCAAGAGAACTTAAAAAATCAAAAAATATTGAAGAAGTGTGTGAAGCCTGGCCTGAACTTCTCTGGAGCAGGCAGATGCTGAAGAGGCCTTCCGGAGCCTGCTGTCTATTGGCTGACCCACCAAAACCTGCCCAACAGCACATTGATGGTGACAAATGTGAACACAATCCTTTCCCTTATCGTTGATTGTGCCTAGTAGGAGGAGATTTTGTCAAACCTTTCAGCACTCGTGTAACACATGAAGGGCAGAGACTGTTCACTCCCAATTTTTACTGCAATCAGTACTACCAAGTCCTGACAAATTTCTCAAAACTCCTTAGAATTGTTTTGGTATGGAGATGTTTGGGCAATGATTCAAGTGCAACTCATCTATTCATTATAAGCATGTGTTTCTTTACAGTTTTTACAGTTTAAACCTTTTCCATATTTATATGAGATAGTCTTAATTTCCAGGTTTATGTGGTTTCCTGAAATATGCGTATTTTTACTGAGTAATATATATTTTTGGTGAAAATACCACAGATACATGTTTATATGTATAATTTCAATTTCAAGGCATTCTCTTAGGCTGTGAAATTATTTTCCAAGTAAAGCTGTGTTAATAATTTTTTTTCTGATTTGCTAGCTCAACCAAATACCTGAAAATAAAATTAATTCGGAGTCTGCCCAAGTCAGCCAAACAAAATAAACCACAGTTCAGCCAGGGGGAAAAAATCCTAAAAGGAACAGGACTCAGCTTCCTGGAGTTTGTTTAGCATTTTTAACATTTTTAAAAAAAAATTAAACTCGGTGAATGTCTTTGGAAGCATTTAGTGGGGAAACAGGCAAATCTGCTTTCCTCAGATTCCCTGGACTGCAGAGGGAGCTGAGGCAAGGGGAGGCGGATTCACCCCTGACTGCAGCATCCTATGGCCTGGCTGATACCGGGACGAATGGGGGATTCAGGGGGTTCTAGAAGTCAATTCAAAAAAAGAGACCTAACACCTGAAATAATTTATTGAGGTTATAGAGGTTATTTGGGTTTTTAAACAAATTAAAAATAACTGCGTTGACAAGATTCGACGTTTTCCACCTAAACTTGGGTCACATTTAACATCTCCCGTGTGCTCGGGCAGGGATGACGCGGGCAGNGTGGTACTTCCGCAAGTACGGCACCTCCTTCATCGAGCAGGTCTCGGTGAGCCACCTGCGCCCCCTGCTGGGAGGGGTGGACAACAGCGCGCCCAGCGCCGCCAGCGCGGCCGGCGGGGACGCGGACTCGAACCGCCAGAGCGTCTCAGGTGAGCGGCGCCGCGCCCGCCTTCGGGAAAAGGCAGAGCTGCTGCGCTGATTGCTAATTGCATCCTTCCGAATTCACGCAGCGTGTTTCGCTTAGGCTGCGAAATTAGTTAATGAGTTTGTTTTCTCCTTTTGTCCTGAAAAGCCTACGAAATTGCACGTGGGCTTTCTGCAGTATCCTTTGTCCAGCGCAAGGGCTGCAAAGATGATTAAGGGGCCGGAGCATCTCTTACAAATAAAGGCTGAGGCAGCTGGCCTGTTCAGCCTCGAGAAGAGACAACTGAGAGGGGACCTCATCAATGTCTATGTGAAGGAAGGGTGTCAAAGGGATGCAGCTCAGTGATGCCAAGCAATCAAACGAAAAGCAGAAACTGATGCACAGGAATATTCCTCATATTCCACCTGAATATGAGGAAGAACTTCTTTACCGTGCAGGTGTCCATGCACTGGAACAGGTTGCCCAGAGAGGCTGTGGAATCTCACTCTGTGGGGGTGTTCTAGCACTGTCTGAATGCAATCCTGTGCCACGTGCTCTGGGACGACCCTGTTTGAGTAAGAAGGTTGGATGAGGTGATCCACTGCGGTCCCTTCCAACTCAAACAATTGTCTGATTCTGTGATTCTAAAGGCAGGCAGTATTTTTGCTGAAATAATTTTAAGTAATAACAAAGTTGTTAAAAAAAATCAGACAAAGAAGTCAGAAATGTTCATCTGGTTTTGCATCACTTTTTTTTTGGTAATGTAAGTAGTATATAAACAACATTTGGATCTCACCTTAGTAGAGTGGAAGCATGGTGACTTTTAACAGCTTAAGGGCTCGTTATGTTCCTGCCTCTGCTACAGATTTATCTGTGACTTTGGGCAAGTCCTAACATAGGCTTTTTTAAAAGGCCTCCACTTTAAGAAGCATGATTTCAGGCGTTTGTGGCCTGATTTTTAAAGCTTCCAGACATTCACAGCTCCTACAAGTTTCAGTGCAAGGAGAGAAGGTGTCTGACCCTAAGTCATTCAAGGCTGAGGCACTTTGAGTCAGGTGCCTGGGCGAGGGTTCCTCTGAGAGACAGGCCAGCCTGCCTAAAATGAATCAGCACCCCAAGCACTGAAATTCGTGGACTGAAGAAGCCACAGGGGAGCTTGTCTCCCTGCTTGGGTGACTTAGCTGCCTGGGGAGAATGAATTGAAAACTTAGCCCATGAGCGATGAAAATGTTGATGTACTATTGCTTCTGGCTTGAGTGGGAGATACTCACTGTTAAAGTCAGGGCAGGAGCATCTGGATTTGTGTTCCTCATCTCGAAAAAGAAGCTTATCTGTCTCTATCGTAGCTTGGCTTACAGGCCATAATCTTAATGTTGGAAATTAATTAGGGGTGTGCCCCTAGAATCAACTACAATTTTATTAAATTTATTTCATCTACAGGCTTTTGGAATATATCAGAATTTGCAAGTGAAGAAAAGTGAATGGAAAGAAAAAAAGTCACTTTTGGAGAAAACATTGTTCTGCAGCTGAGCTGCCTATGTCTGTACCTGGCAAATTTTTATCCCTATTTGTCAGCGTGCATGAAAACAGGCAAACAAAAATCAGCTCTGAACTTTCATGTTAAATAATATAGGTAGCCTCACTACTTAGTCTACTTAAGTCTACTTAATGAAGCCTCCATATAGCACAGCAAATTCAGCTGTTGTCATTCTCATCTGAAGAGAGGCTGTGAATAGCAGCACTGCATGATCCAGGGTATTAGACTTGGGATGGCTTGGAAACACCTGTGTGCACTCATCAGTGTGCTTGATCACACTTCAGCAGCTCTGAAGTAACTCCTGTCGTTTTAAAACAGAAGGCACAGTATTTTGACTATTGAGGTTCACACAAGCATCTTGACTTTTCTGATAGGAAGAAACAGTCAAGGAGTGTGTTTGCATTGACACTGAGCTGGGACTCTCAGTGTGTCTGGACATTGTCTGTATGGATAGCCTGTTATTTGTGCCTTCAGAAAGGTATCAGTGCTCCAAAAGTGATCATTGAAAAAGTCTCTGAAAGGTTAAAATCAGGACATGGTTATGTTGTTGGTTTGTAATGTAACAGAGAAGGCAACCTTTTTGATTTACCATGCATTTACACCAGGATAGTTCTTTTGCTATCCAACAAGGTAGAGATGGCTTTTTCTCTTGGCTCACCATGTGTTCCTATGTAGTTGTTCCTATGGTAGAATGTTGTAGTAGGTACCTTTGTCTTTTGAAAGGTAAGAAAAACGATGTTGTACTGAGGCCGTGGTGTTAGCAGATACCAAGACAAAAGGAGCAAGAGCACACCATGTCTAACTAGCCACACCGATGCCAAAACATCCCTAGGACATGAAGGTGGTAATAAAAAGCCTTCTTTACCTCCTGTCTGTGTTCCCCAGTTCAACCTTTCCCTGCTACAGTGCCAAAATTTTTCATACTTTGGATAAAGCATAACCATTTGAATTCAAATAAGATGAACAAAAAGTGTCACTGCAATCACATAGTTGTTACCTAATTTCGTTGGCTGCAAACAGAGTAAGGCAATACGTTGAATTACACCTCTGGAACTGAAGAGTCTGATGTTGATTTAATATTTACAATGGTTTGAAAGTCATATTATATAAAAACTGGCAAATTGAAGCTTGTCAAACAGCCATACCTTCTGGCTGCAAAACAGCACAGCTGAATGTCAAATCAAGCACTTCTGCTGAGTAAACCAGTGGAACTTTCTAATATTAGCTGCCTGCTGAAATGGGTGCTTGAAAGATACACTCTTCCCTAAAGTCTGCCTGTTCCTGTGTCTGTTCCATGCACTTGCTGGGAGAAGACAGCAAACTGAGGGCCCACCTCCTATTCCACTTGATTAATTTCTGTGTTGCTGAGGGTATCCTTCTCTTACTGCAAATAATTTATGTAAAATGCTTTCTGTCCATGCCACTGTAGCCCCATACTCAGATGTGGGAGCTATGTCCATGAGAAAAGAGAAGGACTTGATTTGCTGTTCAGTACTTTTTCTAACGGAACAGGCATAAAGGGAACAGGCATATTGTTACATGAAAATACCCTTCTGACTCAATATTCTACCAGAAAACTGTTGGTTTGATAGAAATGATGTCACAAAAATTCATAGGGAGAAATGTGCTGGTTAATATTTTTAGTGGAAAGCACCCTGTGAAATGCTGGAAGGCCGGTGCTACTGATGAGTTTTTGCAGAGCACCATGTGAGGGGTCATCCAGTAGAAGATCTGAGGTGGAGTGACATGCTGCCTCTCAGTGAGTCTTTGTGCAAATAGTGAGGTTTGTTCTGGTCTCACCTTCACTGGAGTGAATTGTCTTTGTTGAAATTAAGACAATAAACCTGGTGTTAAATTAAAGGAAGAACCAGAATCAAGACCTCACTGTTTCAAAGGCTGTACAATTTGATTATATTTTTTTAATTTTTGTTTTAAATTACATTGTTGATTTCCATATCTCTTACTTCTTGTAGTGTGAAAAATTCGCATTTTTTTCCCTGGGAGAAATTTATAAAATGTTTTTAATATTCTGACACCTATGCAATGCAATCAACTTTTCTCTGCCAATCAGTTTTGGTATCTGCTTCTATCTTAAGTAAGATCAGCAGATGTTTCTGTGGATTTTTACTTCACAAACTAAGGAGGAATTAAATTTGGCAACTGTAATTGAGATTTGCAGTGATTTACAGCATTAACTGGACAGTGATGTTTTTCTGGAGAAATAACAAGTCCACAGGGACCAAATTAATTGCTGTTTTTCATTGCAATAACCCAGTGTGATCCCTCTTCAGTTCTGCATTATGGTAAATGTGAGTCCTGGAATTAATCACTATTATCTTTTCATGTGGCATTTGGGGCTTTGTTAGCGGTTATTTGTCTGGAATGATTGCATTTGTTGACACTAATTTATAATTAAATTATTATTTAAGAAAGAAAGAACAGTCTGATTACCTTCATCTCAGTGCTCTTGATGGGTTTTTGAATTTACACCTGTAAAAATTAAGCTATTTGGAAAGGCTCATTGTATGGTAACTGATGTTTTTTATAAACCTCAAGTGCCATTTTAATTTGGGAGAGATACCTTATGTCTGTATCTGCTTCTTACAGAATGCAAAGTCTGGCGAAATCCTTTAAATCTGTTCAGAGGAGCTGAATATAATCGGTAGGTGCTACAAAATTACAGTTTTCAGGCATAGCACTGGCTTAAGGAGCGTAACTCTACTTTTCCATTAATCTAACTTGAGAGATGAAAAAACAAAATCAACTGCGGATGCATGCACTCATGTCAGGTTTTTTCTGTCATTCATAAAATGTTTCTGAATTAAAACGAATTTAAATTCATGCTGATGCACTTTCTTATTTCTCTAATATTAGGTATTTCTCCAGTTTTTAGCAACCTTGTAAAAAAAGAGGTAGTAACCTAAGTGTGTTGTACCTGGTGTTAATGCAGTAATTCTGTTCAAAAAACCTAATGCATTCCATATAGGTTTCATGGAGTCCTAATGTTTGAATATATGTGTTACCAAGTTCCAGTGTGTACTTTTCAATATCCTCATTAGCTTAGGCTCAGCTGCCATTGCTCCATCACAGTACAGTGAAATGCAATGTGTATTGGTTAGCAGGTTGGCCAATGAACTTATTTGGCTATGCCCATCTCAAAGGTCTAGGATTATTTTCTGGATTTGTTTTGCCAAGTGTGACCCCATTAACCAAAATGTCTCCTTGTTGGCTTGTTTTCAGGTATACATGGGTAACAGGAAGAGAACCTTTGACTTACTACGACATGAATCTTTCGGCACAGGACCATCAGACATTCTTTACGTGTGACACAGATCATTTACGGCCTGCAGATGCTAGTAAGTGACCTTGTGAACAAATGCTTTTGCTAATAGAATAATGGTTGATTTAAACTGATGCAAGAAAAAACACAGTGAGACATCAGGTTTTTTGCATAGATAAGAAAAGGCAAAAGTTTGCTCATGCTGAGAAACCACTGTTGTTGAATTTATGGAATTCTAGATCTGAACAAGTGTCTGTATATGTAAATTATCTAATTTATTTTGCTATGTTTCTGCTGTGTTGCTGGGGTGATTCAAGGTACCATTTAAAAGTGCAAAGGCTTGTTCCTTTCTTCCTCTTTCTTGCAGTGGCTTCAAACATATGTACCTTAATTTGCCTCCAGCTGCAGTGTAGTAGGTTGAGTTATATTATCCATGTTCTGTTTAGTCTACACTGACCGAAGAGAGAGAGCTGATGTAAAATGTGAGACCTGTGTTTCATTCACTGATGTAGTTAGAAGGTCTGTAAAAAACGAGAACAGCACATTTAAAACTGAATTTGTATAAGAAACTTTAGTTGTGTTAAGCCTGTACTCTGAAGTCCACAAACAGACTTTGATTCTACTAAAAATGTACAATAATTATTTCAGTCATCAGAATTTGCCTCTGAAGAGATAAATCTTTGTCTCTTAGGAAGGGAGAGATATTATGAGTTGGGTGCTCCATTCTGAAGGCGTAGTTCTGTAGGAGAGCATATTATGATTTTTTGACACACGATAAAAATGAATCCTATTTTCTGAACTCAGTGGTGTAATTATGAGGTGGTAACATTAGCCTGGAAGTTGTTTCCATTTAGCATTCAGAAAAAGCAGCAGCACAAAAAGGAATAAGAATCCCAACCATCCCTTTATTGTTTTGTTTCCTGTGGAATCTACTACACCAAGAGGAAGTAGCTGCTTGTCACCTTCATCCTTGGCAGTGCAGACAGCCTGATCTCTCAGCAAGACTTTCTCCTGGAAAAAAGTTTAATTAAATGAAAGAAGAAGAAACACTGAGTATTTGGGACAAGTGCTCCTGTTTGTTATGTATCTTTTTGAATGATCACTGAGCTATATGAAATGCTCTGTAGTGAAATAGGTTGAGATCAATAAATTCTGTTGTTATAGTGCACTAGATTCTCCTTGTTAATCCTGTAATAACTGATATTTCTCTCTTCTCCTTTGTTTATTGAATAGTAATGCAAAAAGCCTGGAGAGAGAGAAACCCTCAAGCCCGAATTTCAGCAGCACATGAAGCTTTGGAGTTAAATGAGTGAGTGGCAACAACATTAACATTTATTTCCTGTCTTTTAAAAGTCCATTTGATGATATTTTAAGGGCAGGGGTTTTGCTATAGTAAGTTTTAGCCACGAGTACAGGCCTGTCAAAGGAAAGCCTACAACAGAAGGAAAACAGCACAGCTGCATGTTGTGCTAGCTACCCAGAAGATCCTTAGGGTAGTGATGACAATGGGAGTCTTCCCATCAATGTCAGCAGGCTTTGGAACAGCATAGAAAAATGGTAATTAAGTTACCTCCTGATGAGCATATGAAATATGCATTTACAGAATGGAGAGTTCCCTTTTGGATTTCTCAGTTGTCAAGAACAGAAGCAAGAAAGAGGAGACTCATAAACACGTTCTGAAATACTCATTTCATAGTATGAGAGAATATAATGTAATTTGCTGTGACTTTTGGTCCTTGGGTCTGTTACTTATTTTTTCGATGAAAAGTGTAGTATTTTGAGATCCCACAGTAAACTCAGTGCTATGATGATTTACTGGTATAGAAAACTGTGTAAGTGTTGCTAACATGCATAAACAGAATCCTTTAGGTTGCTGAACTGAGATTGCTTCATTCTAGAATTCCGTAAACTGGTGCTTTAGAGATTGTACTGCATGTGTTTCATCATCAGAAGTGAAAGAGTTTCTTCTTGTGTAGTGATTTAACATGCAGCATAAAAGGGGAAAGCGAGCTATAAGCCTGTCCTACTCTGACTTCACAGAATGACAGAATGGTTGAGGTTAGCAGGGATCTCTGGAGGTCACTATCCAACCCCTCCCTTCAAACTGGGCCGCCTGCAATGCATTGCACAGGACCATGTCCAGCAGGCTTTTGAATGTCTCCAAGGAGAGAGACTTGACAACTTCCTTGGACAACTTCCTTCATTGCACTCTCTGCAGTATGTCCATGTCCCCCTTGTACTGGGGAGCCCAGAAGAGGACACAGCACACCCACATGTGGCCTCATCAGTGCTGACTAGAGGGGAAGCATCACCTCCCTCAATCTGCTGGAAACACTTCTTGTGCAGCTCTGCTGCAAGGGCACATTACTCTTTTGGTTTTTGCTTGGTCTGGATTGGACTTTCTTTGTTTTTGTTTTATCTTTACAACTACATTTTAATCCATTCTTTTTTATATGGCAAGTGTTACAGTTCTATTGATTCTTTTCATATCATTACTGTAAGGGATATGGTTTATATTAAAACAGTAGTGCATAAAACTAGTCTTGATTTCCAGAAGGAGTTTTAGAGATGTAGACTTGGTGAGACAGTGCTTTACTTTCTGGGACATTTGTCAGTAGGTGTACTCAAGGGCTGAGTGATACAGTACCTAAAAGTGAGAGTGGTGGTGTGGTTGACAGAATATTTATTCATCAGAATAATTCATCAGAAAGGTACATGGACAAAATTTCCTTTCCTCTGTATTTAGTACATCCATGCCAGTCTGCATGTCTTCATGTAGTTTTTACTTCACATGCCTTTCTCATGGCTTTTCCTCTGATATTTTTGCAGGTGTGCTACTGCTTATATTCTCTTAGCTGAAGAGGAAGCTACAACAATTGTAGAAGCAGAGAAGCTGTTCAAACAGGCTCTGAAAGCTGGAGAGGGCTGTTACAGGCGCAGTCAGCAGCTACAGCACCATGGTGCCCAATATGAAGCCCAACACAGTAAGTTTTTTATGAGGGAGAGAACTTCCAAAAAGTTCTTTGGATTTGGGGTTTTGGGTTTTTTTTGTTTTACCCCTAAGAACGACCCACTCAGTGTTTGACATTGGTTGGAATATGGCCCTAGAGCCAGACTCTGTTTTAGTGTTTTTGCTGGATTCTGTTGCTGAGCTGTCAATGCTCAGATTATGGATGTGCCTTTATTTTGTCATGGCAGAAAATATTTAGGCATTTACTTAGCAGAAAAGAAAAGGTATCAGAGCCAAAGAAATACAACATTCAGAAAAAGCTGTACACCCTTTAAGGAAGTTGCCTTTAGCCATTTTGCAAAGCTGGGTTCATGTGAAAATGCAGTATGGAATGGTGGAAACAGGAGTGAAGTGATGCTTTGCCTGCTTTTTTCCATCAGCTCTGGGGGTAATTGCTTACACTGTGTTGTTCTGTGTAAAAGTTAATGAGACCATTAACCAGTGGGACATTTGAAATTAGTTGCATTTATTAACAAAGGTCACAGAAACATAAAATTTAACAACTGGAATAATAAAGTGCTTCAATTGAAAGTCTAGATTTTTATTACTGTTTAAAAAATTTTGAATAAGTAGATTTATCTGCTGTGCCATTTATTAGATACTCCTTAAATCCAAGAAAATACATTCACTGACAGTAAATCACCAAAAAGATAATAAAGCAAACAGTCAAGATTATTTCTAGACTACAATGAATACTTTAGGCAAAAATAATACAAATTAATTACATAAATACAAGCACTAGCATACCTTTGGGCATCTTCAGTTTTCTCAGGACCTGATTTCACAGCCTCTGGCTGTTTTACATAATTTGAAGATTACTGAAAAAAACTGTACATAGTAAAATTGTCTGTGATCCCTGGTTTCAAAAGTGTATGCAAGTCTATACCTGAAAACGCGAGGTTTCATAAAGCTTGGGGGTAGTATTTTAAACATTTGTTACTTGTAAAATCATATTTAGGATGATTAGTTCATTTTTGGTGAAAGTAAAAATATAGAGCTGCCAAGCCCTTGAAGCAATTTTTGGGCTCTAGCAGGCTTATGGTTGTCTGTGAAACCTTAATTTGTGCACTCAATCCATCCTGAGTGCAACAATGCTATGAAAATTACACAATAAGTAGTTAGTAAGTAATGTCACAATATTTTTGTCCAAGGTAACCGGGACAGTTTGTGCAGGCAGATACAAGTAAGGTATTTCTGTAACCTGTGTGTGCTAGGTAGCTCCTGTCATCATCAGATTTGACCCTTTGAGCCTTCAGTACTGCAGCAGGGGAAGTGACCCATTGAATCCCAAAGCTAAGTGCATTGTCACAGAGCAGGAAGGCTGAGAAGAGACTGCCAGCTCTGACCATGGCATCAGGAGGGGCTAGATAATCCCACTGGCTGTACCACTCGGTCTCCCCTTGAAAATATCAGTGTGCACCCACAGAAATTAGAGAACCTCCAGCCTCAGACGTTGCCTCGGGCAACAGGGGCTTCACGTAGAATTCTTTTGATTATGTGCTGGACTTCTGCATGCTTTGCCAAGGTGGAGAGGAGAGACTGTGGAGGGACATGTGTTGCAATTCCATGGCTCTGAGAAGCAGCCCATTTCTGGTCTTCAAAGTTAATTCTGGGATGAAGAGTGGGCATTTCGTCTTTTAAAAGTGAAATGCACTGTAATCTCTTGCACAACAACATATTGTTCTATGCTTCTATTTATTCATGTTTTCCACCTCCTTCATATAATACTTTGTTAGACCATAAAGAGTAAAGAGTGACTTTTAAGAGTAAATAATGACTTTGAGTACCCAACTTGCCTTCTTTTAAAAGGTGATAGTTTATAGAAAGCAAGGACAATTTTATTTTTAAGGTTGCTCATGTTAGGCATCCCAAGTCATTATTAACCTCAGAGAATTTTGGCCTGAAAAATTATCTTGATTTCATAGTAAGTACATGCCTTTTGACCATTCCTGCTCAAAATCCTGAAAACTGAAATGTATACCTCATAGCACACTACATAAACATGTTGAAACAGATGTAACTAATAAATTGTGTATTAAATATATAGGAATCAGTAAAGAGATAAGGAATTAGATAATATAGTATACAGCTAAAGAAATTCTTCTCTTCTTATTTATTTTTTCCTCTAAAGTAAGTTCTTTCAACCTGCTGCTTAATCTATTTGAAAATTTTAATCACAGCTTTAAAACCATTTGTAGGTACTTGGAACATTTTCAGCACACATGTTGTTCTTATTATGAAAGGCTTGAAAATATTAGGAATAGGCTAAAAATCTTTACAGACCACATGCTATACACAAAGGTAATTTGTAGCAGGTGTCTTACACTTTCATGATGCAGTAATTTTATAGATGATTATCTGTCCACTCATTTCCTGTTTGTCCAGAAGTATTTTAAGAGTTTGCATTCAACGCGAATGAGAAGTGAAAGGAGTAAGACTTCTCCAAGAGAATAATTATAACTGCTGTTTAGTTTCTGTCATCTTCGCTGTTAGGGAATCTTCCTGCACACAGGACTATCATGTCTGAAATACGTTCATTTGCCATTGTAATTAGTGGTGTGAGGAATTTGAAAGTGATAATTGGGTAATGAGTAAAGGCTGTAAACAGAAAGTTCGGAGTGTACTTTCCTTCTAATCATTAAGAAAAAGATTGTTAGGAGGATGAGGATTTGCTTTGATAGTTCTTGTTGACAAGCATGTACATAACTGTACCTTCAGATCTGCTTATATTTCACCAGTGCAAGGCCAACCCAAGAGTACTTACTTATACTGCTGTATATCTGGATTATTTCCACTGATTTCAGTGCTATTATGCCACATCTAAATCTTCAGAATTTGTTAATGTTTTATTAAAATTCTTGTGAAAGCATTGATGCCAGCAAGTAAGAAAAAAATTGAAAGCAAACTGTTTGCTTTTGTGTTGGAGTACTAAATGAACCTTTGTTCTCTCTTTTTTATCTTAATGCTGTTTCTTTTTCCTCTTATACAGGAAGGGACACCAATGTGTTAGTATATATTAAAAGAAGGCTGGCAATGTGTGCAAGGAAGCTGGGAAGGACCAGGGAAGCAGTGAAAATGATGAGAGATGTGAGTGTGGATTTCTTTTGCATGTGATATTTACATAATAGTAGTACAGAAACGATATCTTTTCTTGCAAGTTAGCAGCCATTCCTCCTTCATTCAGCCCTGCTGAAAGTCCTTTTGTATGTGTAATGTACCTAAAGATCACTAACTGAAGTGATCATTCATTTATAAGATTATGAAAGCAACCAAATCAAATACCAGATGGATGGTTACCCATGCAGACTGAATTCCCAATCCTGGTACCTGTGCAATGAAGTGCAGTCTTTAATTTTTTGATCATGAAGTTGGTAATATTTTTTTTTCTGAGCCATGTGGTGAATGCTGCTGACTTTATAAGTGGGTCTTAAGTGTTCTGTTTCCTCCTTCAAAGCTGCAGTTTGGCTCTGTGCATTGTTTGTGTCACACTGTGCAGCTCTGAGGACAGTGTTATTTATTCATACAGAACCTATCACTGAAAAGTGAATCCCCAAGAAATGAATCTGTAATTAAACTGAACTCCCTCTGAGATGGGGGCTGGCTGTATTCTGTCTTTGTAGGCAGGGGAGCTACCAATGGTAGTTACAAGTCAGTAAACTCCAAAGCTACAGACTTGAAACACTGAACAGTAGCTATTTTGGAGATGGCAGAAGGGGCAGCTGTTCCCATTAGGCAATGTACATGTTCCAAATATGTAAAATGCTAACGTTTAGATGTAGCAGTGAATGCCCCGCATTTCTTTCAGTGATATTCCCAGGTGCAGATTAGGAACACAGTTCTTAATCTGCATGAGGTGACATATCACCTGAGGTAGCAAGTCTGTGACAGAAGGAGGAATGGAGCCCTATAGCTCTGGGCAGACGATGGTAAAACTACCTCCCAGGTTTCCTTTGTTTCTTACACTTCATATTCCAGCTCCCACAAAAAAAAATGGAAGAGATGAATCCAGCAAGATACACAGTTCTGCAAATTAAGGATGCAGGTGTTAAATTTTAAATGCACAAAATGAAATCCCAAATTGGAATGAAGCACCTGCAGAGTGTGCTTTACGCAGCTCAGATGAATGGTCCAGGAACTTGCCTAGTGAAAAGGGAAATTCTTGATACATGTCAGTGGGAATTTTAATGTAAAAAGGAAAGTGACTCTCTGGAGCTGAGGCACTTGCATCAGGGGCAGTAGGGCAAGTGTGTTTGCCAGCTTGGAATCCAGGGCTTGAATCCATCTTCTCCTGGAACTGGAGCACTTATGAGTGTTTTTTGAAAACACTGAGCAGAGTTCACCATAATAATGCAGGTTCTCATCCTAAATATCTACAGATGGCAAGTGGTGAGTAACTCTGTTTTCTGACTTTTGCTGAGGCTCTTCAGGCACACAACTCTGAATCTCCAGAATCACTAGAATCCCAGACAGAGGTGTTGAAAAAGAGCTTGTCAAAAAAACAGCCATTGTACAGCTAGGAGTGTGAGAAAGAGGAATGAGGAAGAAGGACCTGGTTTAGCAGTCTTCTGGTCAGCTGGGAGAATGTTGATTTCAAAAACATCATTTTCAGTCCAGCCAGCTCCACTGATTCTTCATGAATTTTGTTACACAAGCACTGTGGGACAAATACTGAAATGTTTTTGGGACAGACATTGGAATTCTAAGTTCTGGCATTAATACACAAGAAAGATAAAATTTTGAATTTCCCATTCAAATATCACACATCGTAATTATGGCAAATTCTGGAGCTTACTATGGGCTGCTGAATGTGTTTTGTGATTTGTAGATAGGACTATGGGGAGCAGATACTCTGTCAAGCATTCTTCTGCTGATGTCAATATGTATGGATAGCTGGGTATGCAGAACACTTGGTTTGGGGACTTGGGTGGTCTGTCTAGTCCTGGATTTCTTATCCAAAGTGAGAAACAGGTCTTTGATTAGTGAATGACTTACTTTTTTTACTAGAGATAAAATTGTCTGAAATTTATAAGCAAAATAGAAAATCGTTGAAATTAAGTACAGTGTGGATGTCAAGAGGCAGCAGTAACAGGGAGACTCAAAGTCATCAGTTATTAGACACTTGAAGAACAGAAAACATTCTTCAAAAGGAATGTTTTGTTAAACTGAAAAGACTGGATACAAACCAAAGGAGATATAAAGATGGAATTTGATCTTAGAGAGTTTCAACTCAGATAAATGCATTCTGTGTTTTTCCACATACAGACACTGAGCCAAATCCTCAGAACTGAATTTAGATGCCTCTAGAGCTCTTCATTTTAAGCAAGCAGAGCTGAGAACTAGCAAGTCTCTAGATGAAATATTAAAGCAGCAGTAACTGCAGGTCACAGCTCCAGTACACTGGGAGTAAGATTAGGGTCAAGTCAGCTTTGCAGCTGCTTCTCTTAGACTGGCTTGGAGCTACTTATTTCTGACGAATGCATATCCTCCATTTCTTCATAGAAGACATAAATAGTACACTTATGGAGAGGTTTGAAGAACATGAATCTGTCATTGAAGGTTTCTTTGTGATTGATGAGGAAGGAGATGAATTTATTCATCCCAAAAAGAATACAAAGAATATGTTGGCTAGGGGCTCCTGAATGTAACATCAGGGAACAGAGGGCGGAGGCCCTGTTTGTGTTTGAAAGATTGAAAACAGGTTTCTCAAGACATGGAACATGATGAAAATGAAGTGTTAAGAGGTTCATGACACCATCTGGGAAATATGATTGGGATGTAGTGAGTCTTTGCCACTTCGAAAAAATAAAATATTTGAGAGTGTTTAATTTATTGCATATATGAGGCCATCTTGAGGACATTACTGATGGATTAGATTGTCTTGCTTGAATTTTGTGTAAGAAAAGACTGAGATTCTACTTAAAGCACCTTAATGGAAGGAATATGAGCTGTTGGTGACTTAAATAAGGGTTTGATTTTATGGTTATATACACTGCTGAAAGGAAAATCATATCTCTTAATATTATGTTGAAGGTATTTAAAACCAGGGGCTTTTTCTAAAACTGATTCTAAAAACTATTTGAAATCAAGGGTGCTTTAATTTTAAAAAAATGGGTAGGAATTTCTGTTGCTTCTGTGATTGATTTTGAGACAGGTTTGGTTTTTTTTTTTTTGGCTGGCTTTGCTGCTTGAATGTAATTCATTTAGTTGAGTTGAATTACTGAGAAATACAAAGCTGAAGTTTCCATGGAAGCATGTAATGGAGTCATACATAGGTGTTGCTTTTGCTTGTATTTCTGATGATAATTATTTACTATATTATGCTATAGAAACCAGCAGCTGTCACTATTTCTATATATTGAGTTAACTTGTGATCTCATTTTGATTAGTGTATTGTTGGAATAACTCCAATGTAGTCAACAGAATTATTCCAGTTTTATTATTGTTTATACAGAGCATGATATGGTCTGTGAGGGAACTAGATTGCTTTTACTGTCCCTGAGGAGCAAGTCTACAGTGCTCGTTGTTTTATTTGTTGTGCTGATTATATTAGGAGGATTTTAAGTAGTTTGTCCTAAATGATGTTGGAGAATTTAGTATGTGCAGAGGCAAAAGGCCGTGCTGGTGTCTGTGGGTGATCTTTAGTATGTCTTCACGTTGAATCTTCCTTGTGGACAACATTGCAAACCAGTAGTGGTGATGAGCAAGGGTAGCCTTTTGTGCCACCTGCTTTCCATCTGCTCTTTTCAGATTTCCTCACCATTACGATGGAAGAAAACAGGAATGTGCTAGGTTTGCATTTTGTGTTTTTCATTGATTGAAAACAGAGAGGATGTGGAGGGTATGCAAAGGCACTTGCCTCTCTGCTTTGTGGGCAGCTGAATCAGTGATTGCACCACTGAATTCAGAAGCAGGCCAACACAGTGATTTTTCTTAACTGGGTCTCTGGAGTATCCAGATGAAAATGTACCATGCAAGAAAATGAATTGTCAAATTAATTGGAACTTCTTGGGATTGTTCTGGAGAACATTTGATGGAACAAACTTTAATTGAAGGGAGATGTATGTTTATGAAAGAGAAGAGTGGCAGGCAAAAGGTGTGCTAGTGGAAGTTCTTAATTGCTTCCTCCTTCAGAGAGAGGATGAAAGAAACTCATTCTAGAGTGTATTTATCTCCTGCCCCATGGGCAGGCACTCCCTCAAAGATTGCTTTGTGTTCTTATTAGGTAAATATTTCTGAGACACAGTGGAATTGCAACTTGGTCTATGCTCAGCAGCTTCATGCAGAATTGAGTGAGGTTTAGGGAGAGAAGAGGGTCTCCAGGTCTTCCTTAAGTCTGGAGAAGGATAGAAAGAAAAACACTTTTTCAGGGTCAGAAAAGTGCATTTTCTTGTATCAGTTGTACCTGCTGAGAAGTTACTCTTCAGATCATGATAAAGGACCTAGAAGTCTGCTTCTGCATATTTAGCTCTGAGAACCCTGCTCAGGATATTTCAGCTGAATGTGTTTGTGTGTTTGTCTTGGTGCTCACCTGTAGTCACTAAATGCACATTTTATGCCACAGAGTTCACCTGAGCAGCTTATATTGTCAAGAGTGCTGCATGCTTATCCATTGGCTGTATGAAATTTCTGTAAACAGCTGGGCTGCCCTAAGCACCTGAAATAGTTTAAGGGGTTATGTCACTTGAAGGGTTTGAAAGGGTACTCAACCACACAAAATCAGTTTTAATGAGCTGGGTAGGTTTGGTTTTTGTCTTCTGATCAGTTGCTGGTATGATAGTTCTGCTAGTACTTTCTTGGCAACTTCTTTTGTTAGCTTTGAATAAGGATTTCTATTCAATATTATATTGAATTCTGTATTCTTGTGTGCGTTGCTGATACTTCTTGAGTAAGACAAATAGGCAGCCAGAACAGTGTTCTGCACCTCAAATTATCAACTTGTGTGAAACGGAGAGAGTACTTATTCCTAATAAAGATGTTATGGTCCCCAGCAACTTAACAACACAATTTCTGCAGCTACTTGCATGGACAGCTACTGTCTGTCTCTCCCAAATGCTTCTGTGCTTGAGGCAAGGATTAGTGAGTCAGACTCTTTGGCTTGTGTTACACATGTCAGGTTAGGCAGGCTGCTCTGCCTTGAGTGGGATTCTAGTTTTATTAACATCTGTAGCAGTTGTTTAAAGTACCATTTTTTTGAATTTGAAGGGAAAGTACTTAGTTCAATGAGACCAAGTGTTATCTCACAGATTTTACTATTCTTTACTACTGTACTTTTATATATATTTTGCTACTCTTGTGAATGGCAACATTTGCCAGTCTCCCCCACAAAGTGATATCTTCAGTTAATTCTTTTTCTGATACACAATCGCTGTAATAATGGCAAGTGATAAATGGTGATTTTCACGTTTTCATATCTCCGTATATTCACTTACAGTTTGTTTGGTCACAGATTCACATGGTATAGTAAGTGGGCAGAGCGAGTTGGAGTATCCCTGGTTTCAGTGAGCTCTTAAAAGGGAGACTTCTGTGATTCCCCTAATGATGTTTATCCCTTCCTTTATCTTCGCGTGACTCAGACCACTCACTTTTAGTCATGATTGTGATTCTGCCCAGAACTCTCAAAAGCTAGAAATTTGGTGACTACTACCTAAACTGACAATAATATTTCTCATATAAATTACAGGTTTCCAGCTTTGCCACTCTGTTAAGATAGAATTTAGTCAGTCACATAGTCTTGGTGGGAGCCCTGGTAACTGGACTCCTTTTTTGTCCACCATCTTGCATCACTCCATATTCAGAGACTTGTATAGTACTTTAATTGTGGTCTTCCATCTCCCTGGAATCTCCTAGCTCGTTTTTGAGCTCCTAGATAATTTCCTCACTTTATTTCACTCAAAAATCCACTTCTAAAAATACATCAGTTTCGGGAAAAAGTACTTTGGGATGTTCTTTCAAGGATTAATTCTGCTTCTGTCTACTGCTTTTGCCACCTCTTAGTAGCCACTTCTACTTTCAGGGAGAATTAGATGTATTTAATATGAGTTTTCATGAGCAGGTTGTTTCTAGTAGAGGGGGTCCCTGTCCTCAGCAGGGGGGTTGGAACTAGATGATCTGTAACGTCCTTCCTAACCCAAAACATTCTGTGAGTCTGTGATGCAAATAAATGATGTTTGTTGAGCAGGACTACAAGTAATGACTCTGTTTTCATGCTTTATAAAGTTACTAATATTTGATGTAACAAACATAATTTAGCACTGTTACTAGTTTTATATAACAGGATTGTTTAGTAGTAAGTATAAAATCTGGAACAACTTGTGGTCTTCTGGGTTCATGCCACATCTGCCTTTAAAATTCCCTTTATTCCTGAAATACATGCATTTTTACAGCATAGTCCAAATAACAGCATTTTCATAATTGTATTCCTTAAAGAACTTGTCATACTCTAAAGACTTTAATCCTCCAATTAAGAAAGAGCAAAAAGGTTGCATGTTCTAACATATTTCCTTAGATTTTGCATGTTTATTAAGATATTTTCCATTTCATTTACTCATTGTTAATCCTACGTTGAAGAGAAGTCATATTATTTTTGAATATTATGCAGCACTATGTCTAAATTCAAATTTAAAATGAAATGTTGGCAAATTATAAACCCATGCCATCCCAGAGTTAGTATAAACTGAATCTGGGTCTCTTTTCTGATGCTCTGAAGTTGTCAAATTTCCTGAATTCCACATGTGAGGAAAATACAAGGATCCTACTTCTAATCATTTCCAAGCTTCAGAACAACAGGATCTGACTTGGTTTCTTGGATCAGATTTGGTTACTTAACTGCTATCCTCTCTGAGCTGTGAAAGAGTAACTGTAGAGCTGCTTCCAAACAAAACAGTGGTTATTTACCAAAAGGAATGCAGCACTTAAATGAAATAATGAATTGACACAATCCTACTTTTGCTATAATTAAGCAGAACTTTAATTCAGGTAGGTCTAGTGTATTTTCGATAATTTTCCAACTCCAAGAGCTATGATGGGTTTACATCACATGAATCCCACTCAAAATGAGACAGTGGTGAAATGAGTTGCACTTTCAGGACCGGGAGTTAGACTAATTTTTAAGTATCTGACCTTGTTAAGAGAGCCTTTTTGTGTGCTAACTTTAGTCTGCTGGCAGTGTTTCTGCCCTTCTGTCCTTGCCAGGAGAACAACTTAAGAATTGGTGTATCTAATTAGACATCAGAAGGTCAACGTGGAGTGACATGTTGCAAATGTCTTAAGCCCAGGGTGAGCTTCAGTCAAAGCTTAGACATCTGAAAGGTCATCTGCAGACAATGAAGCCCACAGAAATGGAGGCTTCTGTTTTTCTTCTCAGAAAAGGCTGGGAGTTTTACCTTCCCTACCTCGTTCAGTGAGCAGATTACGGGTCGTATACCATAAAACAGCTTATGCAAAGCACTTGTGAAAATGCCAGTGGTGTCCATACTGTGTGCTTGGTCCTTCAGTTTTGGTGGACACTTGCACCTGAAAGGTGGCAGCCTCAGTCATTCTTTTTTTAGGACAGAGTTTTCCATTTCAGATACCCACTATAGGAACATGTGCATTAGGAATTAAGGTTGTACAGTTTCCCTGTTTGCACTGAATTTCCCTTGTTTTCTTGTTGTTTCTTTATGTTGAGATAAATTCACACTTCCTTTTTATGAATGCATTCAATTGCATACATTGATCTGACAATAGGAGTACAAGCAGCAGTGAACGATTGCATGACCATTGCAAGCCCATAACATTTGTGACCATGCATATAACCATAATGCAAATGGAGAACAAATGTGTCAACAGCAGGTTATATATAACATTAATCATGTTCATGTTCACCTTTGTATTCCCTTGAGTCCTGGGGTCTAGTTGTAGGCGTAAGCTGCAGGTTATGGTGGATTTCTGCACAAATAATGTTTCTTGGTTAATTGATTCATGATGTTAATGTCGCAGGGAGAATAATGGATGCAGACATTAAAGCTACATTCCTTGAAAATGTTTAAAAAATTACATCTAAATGAAAATGCCTGTAACTGAAACGCTGTCAGTTTGGGAATCTTCTTCAATGAATACCCTTTGGGAGATAAAACTTGTTCCTCATCCAACAAATCAGTTGTGGATTTCTTTGTACCATAAGGCATTTTTTCCGGTCATCATTTTTTCATATTGATCATAAAATCAGTGAACCTACACCTTGTAATGTGAATTGAAGTGAGCCTGAGAATAGGGTGCTTCTGGGACTAGTGTTCAGATATGGTTGGATTGTGTCAGTCTTTCTTCCAGAATTTTTCTGCAGATTTATATTCCCAAAATATTATTTATCTAAAAAATTAAAACTGAATTATCTGCAAAACCTACCTTTTCTCTATATCTGCAGTATACCTAATGACTCTTTCAAAGGAAAGCAGCTCCACTTTCTATACCTGTGCTATTTTCCCCCAAACATGTTGTGACAGAATATGTACTAACCCAGCTCCAGGTCTGACTTTGATAGCTACGGAGTATTTTGACCAACGCAAGTTCAAAATAAAATCTGTGTGAACATAGATTTGGAATGATATGTTCAACAGCCCTTTGGATATTCTCATGTTGTAAGGAGGGAATATATTTATAGCCACGTGGTGTTTGTTTTCACACAGTGTGAAAATGAGTTTAGCTCAATGGAACACTTTTCTTCAATGCCAGCCAAGAAACCAACTAACTGGAATTTTACAATGATATTTTTAGTCCTAAGTAATGTGTATGTGAAATGCTGTAGTAGCTCTGTGGCTCAGGAAATCTTGAGGACTGAATTTGATGGCTGTCTCCTGAGGTCTGAAGGTGTGGAGGAAGATGATAGCAGAGCCTTCATCTTGTCTTCAAATGCAGTGCTTGCCACTCAAAAATATTTCTCTGGTTACAGAAAAGAAGGAAAAATAATTAAAATATATAAGCCAAATGATTTGGCAAATACTGGTCTGTAACTCTGCAGAAAATAAATCTTTGGGTGCAAAGGGATGTCTGTGCCTCTTAAACTGGAGGTCAGATTGGAGCTCAATGATGTACAGATCTGGGGAACTCCAGGGTGTGTTTTTCATCTTGTGTCCAGGAATAATATGCCCATCTTTATGTCTCTGTGTGGAGTATGAGCCAGCTGCCCCTCCATCTGCTAAGGACAGGAGCAAGCTCAGTCTGCTCCCCATTGCTCCTCAGCATGACCCAGTATGTGGCCTGCCCTGACCAGTCACCAGACCTGTGTGGCACTTTTTTTCTTCCCCGGTGTGTTTGCTTTCACTATGAGACCTGAAAGATAATAATATTCTTCCATCATATTCTTCCATCCAAGAAACTTGCCAGTTTCTCAGTAAACAGATTTTTACTGTGACTGGAAATTATTTGCAGCGAGAGCTAGAAAATCTACATCCAGATATGACAGAAAAATGAGTTCATGTCTTCTTTTTCTTTTCTTTAATAGCAAACATGCTGTCATTTATGCACAGTCAGTGTTCAAATATCTGAGTGGTCACTTAGAGGTGTTTTATTTCTGAGGCTACAGTATTAACTGAGTTCAGTATTAGTGGGTTGGACTTCTTAACGCTCGACCTTTCTTTCCCAGATGAAACCTTTATTAACACTTTTCAGTTTGGAGGCCTGGCAGTCCAGACAGTGACCTTTATTCCTCTGCTGTCTGACCCAGGCTTTATCACTCTGACAGAACCTAATTAAAATTGGAAAAAAAAATAATCAGTGAGTGATGTCAGTGAGAGGCAGAGAACCAGAGGAAGAGCTTTTACTGGCCAGAGTACATCTATAACTAGCTGCAGCTCTTCCCTTTTCTTCACTGATGGAGGGAATGTTATTTTGCAAGCCATTATTCATTCTCAATGAGCAGGGATAATCTTTCTTAATCCCTTAGAGGGGTTTCTTTGCAAGATGTTCATTCTGAACTTTAAATCACATTTATGTGGAGCCAGATTCTGTCATGCTCTTTCCTGCCAAATAGTAGCTTCCTCTCTTAAAAATCCAGTAGTGAGTAAGGACAAGAATGAAGAGAAGTAAACTTAACGATGGATCTTTAACTAATGAATCCAACTGTGTGAATTTTCACCTACACTTCTTTTCACAAACAAAACTTGACTTAAACTTTTTATTTTATTCTCAAACTCTTCCACTTAATCCACATGAGCATCAAGATCTCAAGATCTGTGGGTTTTTTGGTGTGGTTTTTTTTGGTTGGTTGGTTGGTTTTTTAGTGGGGGCAGAAAGCTTGCAAACTATGCAGCTTTGTTTCTCTTTTTCAGAGGTTCAGCTCCTACCAGTGAAACCTGGAGGTTTTGGCCATCCCCGTACTGTTAACATGAAAAGTTCAGTGACCTCTTTCAGCTGCTGTCTCAGTGATCCCGATTGTCACCAGAAATTTGTATAATCAGTTAAACAAAACAGTCCCATTCTTGATTTCATCTTCTAAGAATCTTCAAACTGCAGCAAAGTCAATGCTATTTCAGACAGACAAATTTAGAATCTTAAGGTCAGAATAGTTCTTCCATTAGCTTATACCAGACCATTTCATAAGAAAGAAATTCTCTGTGCTTTTCCTCTCTGTTTACCTGTTAAGGTCTCTTAACAGAGTGAAGAAGGTCCAGTGTTTCTCATTTTTTGGAGCTCTTGGAGAATATCCATCCCTCTTGTTTCAATCCTTTTAACTTTTATCTTATCTGTTTGTGAGATTAAGATTTGCTGATTTGCTGTTTACATCTTGAAAGGTAGGCATGTTAATGTCAGATCTGGCTTATTATTTTCAAATAGAGCAAGGCTAACCTTAAATCATATTCTTTACTTGACATGTTACGGTATTTCTGTTCTCATAAACCCTATCAGACAGATTATAAATTTTAGTATTTCCCTGCAAGTTCCTGAGAAGCACTGGTAATATCAGCTACCCCAGTTCTTCACTGCCAGGGACCTTTTTGTGCTGATTCTACATCATGGAAGCAGTTAAACAGCCCTGAAGGGGACACAAGGAAGCAAGGATCTTCTAACACTTCAGTTCTTAGGAGAATCACTGCGACAATAAAAAATACTGTTTAATCAATTCTGCAGTGAAAAACATGGATGCTTCTCATAAGTGTGATTTTAAAAAAGAGGTGCAGTTGAGTATCAGCTTCAGCCATTTGAATCTATGCAGATATTGAAACTGAGGATATCTAAATACAAATTCCTGGTATCTCTCAATGGCTTAGTTCGTAAAGTAAAGGCACTTAGACGTGAAAAAGGTTAGATTATTTTAACTCTATATTACATTCAGTTTGTCATGCAAGAAGTATTCCTTAGTTATGGTGTTTGATTTGCATATAAGCTTTACCTTTCCTGTTGTTGCTCCCTTCCCTTCCCTTCCCTTCCCTTCCC
>VYXD01016256.1:89585-192800 GCA_013397195.1 Hylia prasina
CCTTTTTTTTTTTCATGTTGGCTGCTATTGTGTTCTGAAGTTTACAACTATAACTATTTACAATTATAAATCCTGCTATCATATACTTGATAATGTGGTTGCATATATGTAAGATTCTCTCATTTTATGTTATTGTGGTTTTTCAATGTATTTTCTGGTTTTTCCATCAATATATCAATATATGCTGGTTATATACTACTGGTACACTGGAGTTACACCAGTGAAGATTCTTTCCCAGAACAATAACTCTTTTTCACTTTGAAAGGGCCTGTTCATTGAAGGAGAGTTATGTGTTCAGATAGCTGGGTTGTTGGATTTGACTAATTACATCCCATACAAGCATGTCTTGACAAGAACCTGACCTAGCATCCATTATGAGCTCAGAAATTTCTGAGATAATACTGAACTCTGGGAAAGAACTAAGAGCAAGGGGAGCTGAGGAGTTTTAACTTGGTGTTGTCTATTTCAGTGCATTTTGAACAAGAAACCCTTCTCCATTTTAGTAATCTAACCCTTTCATATGTTATTGATTGTAGTTGATGAAGGAGTTTCCCCTGCTCAGCATGTTCAACATCCACGAAAACCTGCTAGAGGCTTTGTTGGAACTGCAAGCTTATGCAGATGTCCAGGCAGTCTTAGCAAAGTATGATGGTAAGTTCAAATATGTATTTGTATTTTCTCTAGGTGATACACACAAAAGAAGTACGTTTCAGTCAAACCCCTAAAATTTAGGAAACGCTGTAATTAAATTGATAGGCATGAGCTTCATACGCGCCCTTACACAATCCTTTATCCAAAGATTAAATACTGTGCATTTTTTCTGCCAAACTGTGCTGAAATCATTGTACAGGGTGATGGCAGTCACTGGCAGCTCCCATGTGCTTCTTTGTTTTCTGTTGATGTTTAAAGAATGACTGTTTAGGTTCTGCAGAATTTTTATTGCATGCTATTCAAACCTTTTTAAAGAAAAGATTGTCAGTTCCCCCATGGACTTACCTGTGGATGTTGACTTAGTAGCATAGAAGAAAACACTGATTTAACTTCACAGCAGTCTAGTGAGTAGCGGACTTCATGTCTTACAGGGAAACCTTGGAAAGCTCAGAAGACTAAGCAGACATTTTGTATTTTTTGTTTGTTTTTCAGTAGACATTGGTTTATGCAGCATTGCAGCTCTTCATGTTCAAATCACAGCTGCTGGAACTCTAGCTCTTTAAACTTGAAGACACTAGGGTTTCAGAGACACAGAGGTAGAAGCACCAACTGGCATACTCTGTTAAGTTCAAATTTACTGCGTTTTCCTTGTATTGCATAAAAACTTGGTGACAAAACAAGAATACAATCCAGTTCTCTAGAGCAGCATTTATCAGCCTGCACAGTGCCGCTCTTGCAGTCCCTGGCTTACTCAGTAGCCACTTTCCAAGTTCTGCATCAAGTGAATCAGGGAACCTACAGCTGTCAGTTTTCCTGTTGTGTTTCCACAGTCCTCATTTGTCCTCAGAAAAGTGTCATTCTATGCACTGGGTTATGGCAGTTTACGAAAGGAATATTACATAATGATATAACTAGAAATGAAATCATAACCTGCATGGATCGAATAGCTGACTTAAGTGAAACCTATATAGACTTGATTTTGATGTTTTTTAACTCTTTCGTCAGACTGGTCTTGTAACCTTTAAAATGTTCTCAATTGCTGGCTCTTATTGTCTGTGATTTCTTTCAATAAACATTTTAAGGCTTCCACAATTTTGGAAAAGATAGATGGACATTATTTGAGCTGCTGTTGTATAAATGCATACCTATGTGGATGCTGGAGCCTATATCCACAGTGCTCATTTCTCTTTCTCATGGATTCTTTTAAGGAATTGGCTGGTCTTCTGTCTCATTTGCTTACTGAATTGTCTTCTCTTCTGTATCCTCAGTTTTAGCTTTTAATTGCTCCCACTTCCTACCAGAGGCTCCTTGTTCAGCCAGTATGGCTCATTCTCAGTTCCATTCTTCTGCTTTTCCTAACTACCCATCCAAATCTTCTCTTCAGGACAGGGATGGTCAAGATACATCACCATCCACTTTAGGATTTCTGTCTTAACATGTTTTCCATCTACCCTTTTCTCTGTGGCTTCCACATCCTCTTCATTTGTCATTCTCTGTTACATTGCCTGGGTGCCAAAAAGCAGAACAGTAAGAGCTCACAGACTTGCCCAGTACTTGGGCCCATGTCATCACACAGAACCATGGCAAAGGGATGGTGCATGTGCACTGGAGTACTGAGACCTGTACTTGTTGAGCAATGAATCTTTGTATGGTATAGCCAAAAAAATGCAGAAGTTCCCACTGAATATGTGCTAACTGCTTTCTTCTAACATCTTATAACTTAGGAAGTTAAGACAAATTTAAATGAGGCTCATAATAGACCACTGGCTTGCTACTAGTATGGTCATCCTGCCAGATTTCAGACTCCTGCAGTAGGCTGTGACAAAGGTGAGACTATTTAAAAACAAATAAATAAGCAGCTGGTTACAAGCAAAATTAGTTATAATCACTCCTACCAGTCCAGTTTGGAATGTTTTCAGCTCTTTTTGGAATCAAAACATTCTAAGCAGAGATCAAAATGTCACCCAGGTCCTTGAGTAGTGCCATTCAGGAGCAGTAATGAATGACACTGGGAGAGATCTTGGTTGTACTTAGTCTGATTGAAGAAATTCGCAGTTAAAGTGATAACATCAGAGTCTTTCTAGTAGCTCCTTGTATTTCAGTAATTCCTGTGACACTGAGAGATTCCTATATTCTTTATTTTGCCATGTTAAAAAGCAAGTAAATAGAAACGCTGGTTTTTATTCCCCAGGCATCACAATATGTTGGCACCTTCTAGTCTTCAATGTAGTTATGAGGTAATAGTCCTGGGAAATAGCAGAACTGTGACAGAACAGGGTATTAAGCCTGTACTCTTGAGTCTCAAGACTAAACTCCAGCGTGAGCTCTACTTTGGCGTACTGAAAGCGCTGATCCCTGATTTTAAACAAAACCATGGTAGCACTTTATGTCATGGAAGCTGATAAAACTTGAAAGTGTGTTTCATTTTCTCAAAAGCGTCTGATAGAATCAGAACAAATGAGACTCTTAAAAATAAAGCTCTTACTTTGGCTGCTTGAACTCAGGCAGGTTCAACTCACACTTTGGTATGGTGTGTGTATGCACTATGTTTGCAAAAGGACTCAGCAGACACAGGCTAAACCAGTATAACCCTTACAGTTCATGAGTCTCAGAAGGCCTGTCTCAGGGAGTCTCAGCTCATTTTAGAACTCATCAGCTTCATGTGTTATAAGATTTATTGGAATATAAAACACTGAACTCATTTATACTTCCCTATCTGCAGTTTCTGTTGGTCCCACTCCACTGCTTTTTTTGACTGAGACCAAACCTGATTTATTGTATTTTGATAACATATGAACAAATTATTTCCTTGAGCAGTCTGCTCCCACCCTGGGCTAAAATGTTGGACCACATCATGTGAAACCTCAGCCTCTGCAAGCAGATGCACTGCTTTACCAAAAACCATGTGTTAAATTGTGTTTATACTATGTACCTGGCAACAGAGCTGATGTCCATACTCATTATTCATGGAAAAAGGGTCTCATTAGTGGAACAGCATGCACTGTTGCTGAGCTACATCATTACGGTTTCAGAGTTCAGTGTCTGTCAATAGAGTGAGGATGACCTAAATACTGTTGAATTCTGAGAATATTTTTGGCTCTGATTTAACACATATCCATGTTATTTACAGCAGAAATAGTTATGGCTGGGGGAGTTGGTCTGCTTGTGGTGATGCTTAGAGCAACTTATTTATTAATTTCCCTGGGCAGCCAATTGCTTGGATAGATATTATATGATAACCTGGGCACTGTGTGAAAACTCAGACTTTTCTTGAAATTTGAAGTCAGGTTTAGAAAGAATGGATGCCTCTGTATTTAATGTTAGTGATGCAATGGTTCCTCTCTAATCCTGTCCTTGCTTTCATTTTTCAAAAGTACAGTTTTCTAGTGAGACTATAAGCCTTCTGGTTTGCAGGATGAACACCTTACACAGATTCTTGTCTCACATACCCCTTTGCAGAGAAGGAGAAAGACCATGTTACCATGCCAGAGTGCCAGATGTGGAGTTCACTTGAGACTATATTTTAGAGCAAAGGACACATAGAAAGGAAATGTGGTTTAAATATGAAAGTTCTCATTCTGCTCTGTGCTTTGACACTTTTTTATTTGGTATCAACTTACTGAAGCAGAATCCTGCTTTAAATTAGTGTTATATCACAATGCAGGCCTTGGAAGAAACACTTCAGAAGCAGCGTTTCAGTGTTTAGAAGCAGACTTCTTTTTCCTGGAATACTTTTAATCCAAACAGTTAACACAGAGAAGTGACTTTTCTAAAATGTAGCCTATTCAGGGCTACTGTCTTTTCTCTGCCCCCTTCTGTCCAATTTGTTCTTGTCCTTACAAGATTATACATGTCTTGTCCTTACTAGATTATGCATGTAAATTCTGTTTATTGAAGGCAATCCTTTTGTAGAGAGCTGCAGATTGATGAAGCAATTGCATGCAGGCTTCAGTTCCATTAGCTATGATCTCCAGGGGTGTTGTAGACAGTTTCATTACTTGCCATGTTTATATTTGACATTTTGGAGATACTCTACCTGATGGAGCTAACTGGGTAGGTGTTCTAAGTGCAATTAAGAGTTTTCTTCAGATGCAGCAAGTGGCAGCCATTCCCTGGTACACAGGATTTTATAACCCTTTTGTTTCTTTGAAAGAGATATCTTAAGAGAAAGCTCCTTTTAGTTATGGTTATACCAAAACCTGATCTACCTTCTCCAAGAGATGCAAATCAAGACTTCCAGTCTGTGTAACAGTGATACCAAGAGAATAGTTTGTCTTTGTTCCTGTCACATCTTTTCCAGCTTCTGATTGCAAAAACTGATTTCTTTCCTCCATATCAAAATCACTTGTCACTTCAGCTAGGTTTCAGCATCATTTCTATGTCTGTTCATACCATCTGGTTTCCTTTTTTTGCCCTATGATTCTGTAGCATTTTTTGTTTTTCCTGTTTGTGCCAAAGCATAAGAAGTCTAAAGTAATTGTACTGGTCTTGCTCTCTCCAACTTTCTTTAGCAGAAATTATTCCTTCCCCTCTACAAGCATTTAGGATTGAACTTGGTTAAGTTAAAGTGGCTGACGCTTGCTTGGTCACTGACATGCATGTCAGGAAGAGTGGCATATGAAATGTTTAAAATCAGCACTTGTAAATCTTTCCATATGTGAACAGCATAAGTTTTAGTTGGGGTCATGGCAAAATAAAGACTTCTTGTATGTGCTGAAATGGTTTTCCCATTCTAACATAGTGGCTAGCATGTTTGATTGGGGTGTTTCCCACAACTGAGAAAGTGCCAAAAGTACAGAGAATTGGAATTGGTTTTTGTAAGCACCAAGTTCATAGTTGTGCTCCCTCCAGCATGTTTTCTGCTACATTTTTTGGGCAAATTGTTCTAATGGGATATTAAATCTTTTTGATAGTGTTTTTCCCCTGATGTTCAGTTCATACTTTTCTTCAATGATTTCCATCGTAGTACTCTTGTTTTTAACCATTTGTATCAGCTTAATTCACTTTCTTTCTTAGTGTTTGTGTCTTTGTAGATGACTGCATCTCTCTTCTGTCATCACTGATCCAACCTGCACATATTTATTTGCTAGAGTGCTTTCAATCTATAAGCAATTCTTCCTACTACCTGTGCAAAATAGGGAATAATTTGTCATTAGTGACTTATATTTTTGCATTCACTAATGACTAAAGCAATTGCAACAGGTTCATGTTTAGAGCCTTCTGCTGACTTGGTAGGGAATGTTGCATCATTCCATATCCAGATTCATAATTTTTTGATTTAGTTGCTATTGATAAAAACAGTAGATCCCATGACTATTTTAGATGATGCATGGCACACTCTGCATATCCATAGCATCTTTCCATCAGTTCACTCTCATAAGCAACTGCTTAAGAAGCAAACCACTTTCCCAACTCTACCCATACATGACTGGGGCTAATTGAAAGAAAATGCATATAAAAGTCTAGATTTTTGTATTCTGTTTAACAATACAAGCAGTAAGAAAGAAGGAGAGCCTTTTCTAGATTGACACATCAGTTTCTATTAGGCAAAAATGTCCTGTCAGATTTGACAACAGAATAGCAGTCACATCTTTCAGCACATTGTGAGAGCTCCACAAGTAATCACAGGAGGGTGGGAAACAGTGTATGTGAAGGTATTTTGCCAGATGGCTCGCAGAGCTGGACACAGTCATTTATTAAAACTTCACTTTGGTTCCTGACAGAGTATATGTCTCCTAGGGCTAGCTTGGACACGATTCCCTTGCTAAATTCAAGTTGTTACCAGACATAATTGTTTATGCCTCTCTCTAAAATATGAGGGTGCAGTTTTGGAGTTGAATCCAAAATTATATGAGGATTTTAAAGTATTGTAGTCACAGACCAGCATAGAGCAGGACCACACCAAATACCTATGGTCTGTCTAATATGTAGCAAACAAAAAGAAAAACACTTTCGAAAGCAAGCAGGCATGGACCTGTTAAGGTTGTCTCAGTTGGATTAGATGATGTTCAGAGCTCACTTCCAACTCCAGCCACTCCGTGATTCTGTGATAAGCATGAATATTTGTATCTATTTCTAACATTGCCAGGGGTCTGTAAGTATTATCCTCAAACAAGTGCTGCTTGCTCTCTAGGAGCATAGTACTGGAAGAGAACTCCTGGGTGAATCAGGACCCCTGCCTTTGTATTCCCTGCGTGGTACTGCCCCTTCCATGAGCTAAGCATGCTCCATCCTAGAATTAGCTGGGGTTTTTGCCCCACTGTTCTGCCTGGAAATCTCCATCAAGTGTTCATTTCACAGCAACTTTCTTTTAATCTGGGGCCTAAAATTAATTCTGAACTCTTTATTGTTGTGCCAATGTTGTCTTTTACCTAAGCAACCCTTCTTCTGTCCTGGTGTTCCATGTGGGTCCACATAGGAAACAACTGGATCTTCTCTCAGTCTTTATTTCATTTTGTTTGATATAAAAACAATCCAGTCCTTCTGTTGGCTTTTTTTTGTTCTTGACCATGGGTGATCAGATTTGAACACAACATTCTTTGAGAAATCCTATTCCTTCTGAAGAAAGGACTCATATGGTGCATCTGAGCCTTAGCTCATCTCACCACATTTCTCCTCCTTGCAGATGCCAGCTGTTCATTGTGAATCATCTTGCAATCTATATGCACACATGTTTCCAGCTCAGAGACACTTACTGTCTCCTAGAAGATAGTGTTCTGTGATACTGTGTTTTGTTTTAATATATTTGAAAGGCATTTCTGTTTACTGGAAGTAACTTTTAACTCCTGATGTTAAGGAAAACTTGGTATAAAAGGGGGTTATTGGATGTGCTCAGAAATATTTTCCTGTCATTGAAGATCTGCTCATGCCTGTGTCTGTAGCTGTCTTCTGTTAGCAGAGTAATTAACATATCTGTCATCCAAACTGCTCTGCATGCTGTTGATTTTAATTACTTAAATCACTGCAATTACATACTCCAGTGAAATTATAGTTGAAGTATATTGTAGGGAACCCTCCAGCAGGATCTGTACATTTCATACTTGAAGTACGAGTGCATAAAAAGATAATAAGATTTAACAGGTAGCCATTTCAAAGTGCTTCAGTCATTCTGGCAGTGTTTTCTGTCTCACAGAATAAAATTGTGCCTGGTTGCTTGGTTATGATTAAGTGAAGGATGGTGACTGCTGAAATATGACTTACTTGTCCTATTTAACTCCCTTCTGGAGCCCTATCTTGCAAGGCACATGAGTTCAGTGAATCACAAGTGTCTGTTAATCCTAAAGTAACCAAGTTATCATGGTAATTTTGTCTTTCTAATCAAGTTTAATGACAAACCAAGGGACAGATAGATTCTTAGAGCAACAGTCAAATTAGCTGCTCCTCCCTTCTACAGTGGACCTACTTCAGTGCCTTGTGTTTGCTGTGCTGTGTTTTCTGTTTGCTGTGGGAAGTTATCAGTGTGTACAGAAGGGTTTGCAGAATCCAGCCTTTAGTGGGTTTGGTTTGTTGTGGTTTGGGTTTTTCTCATGTAGCTGTAATCTTTAAATTTTTAATGCTGGAATGTGTCAGTCTCAATATGTGACTGCTGGGTAGATTACAAAATCACAGAATAAGCTGAGTTGGAAGGAACCCACAAGGATCATCGAGTCCAACTCCTAGCCCTGCACAGGACATCTCCAAGGGCCACACCATGAGATAAAAATGTGGAAGTCAATTCTCTATAACAGTGAAAAAATGTATCACTCAAGTCTGCTAAGCAGCATTTCTCTCTACCTTTTGAATGTATTTTGCCAATTTTCTGGTAGAAAACACGTATAAATTAAGTTAACCAATGGGTTAAGTCAGTTTGTCTCTGGAACAGGATAAAATGGCCAGAGAGTGTCTGGTGAATGTGTGTTTTGGTCCAATATTTTCTCAAGAGGCAAAACACCTTATTTTACTGTTGATCTTTAACTTCAGTCAAACTACTGGTTGATTGCTTGCAAGTCAAATCCATTATTACTTGAATAGCTGTCTTAACTTGTATAGCTGCCACATACTCATATTAGTCAACTGCTGCTCAGTGAAAACATGAAGAGTGAGTAAGATAGCCCTCAGCTATAACTTAGATATTTTGTGAACTGTGGAAAAATTCAGGTATTCCAAGTTACCTATACATTTATGTATGGAGTAATTAATTCTTCATTATGTCTCTATCGTGCCACTCTTTGAACTAGTTCTCTAATAAAACCAGTTGCTGTTCAACTGCCAGTTCCAGAGGTCATTAACACACATTTTAAAGCCTGCATATCAGGTGAAAATTTAAAAATCCATGTGACGTGGCAGCATAAGTCTCAAGATGAAAAAGTATTCTGAGTTCACATACTAATATTTTGTGTATGTCATGCTTGCTCTTAAGTATCAATCAAAGGCTTTTCTTTCTGCACACTTTTAAGTTCTCAAATGTTTACTTTTTTCCTTTCTTTTCAACAGATATAAGTTTACCAAAATCAGCAACAATATGTTACACAGCTGCATTGCTCAAAGCCAGAGCTGTCTCTGACAAGTAAGTGCTTAATAACCACTGTCCAGCAAAATTCCTGATTTAATGTAAGATTTTTCTTAGCTGAGCCCACACCCTAACAATCTGATATGGCAGGAAAATTAAGACCTGCGGTAAACTGATAAAATTACTTTATATATAAAAAAATTTGTATTGATGAAACATTGCACTTGAGATGCTAAGGAAGAAGAAAAGAAGAGAAATAGCATAAATTCAGTTCTTGTTTCAGTTTTATATATACTGTCTGGGTGAGCTTTGGCTTCCTAGATAGTATAGTGAAGATTCAACTGAACAGGGTTGTGTGGCTGAACCTTTTCAACCTTGTGTAAACCTGACCACAAAAAGGTAATAACTAAATGTGGATGCACTGGTAACAATGTCATTTTAGAAGTGCTGTCAGCAGACTGCTCATGTAATTAAATAGCGGCAGGTGGATTTAGCATTATTATGTCAGGGATTCTGAGGGGTAGATGACGTTCATATTTTTCATGTTTTTCTCTTGGGTCTCAACGTTCCAAGGTGCTGAGCACATCTATTTGATGCCTGTGGACTCGAGAGCACTGGTCCACTCTGAAAGGGTGGCTCAGCTCCTTGTGAGATGGAGCTCAAAATTCCCCATTCTGCTCTCAGATGCCTTCACACAAATCTCAGGCAGAGTTGTGTCTGTGCACCTGAGGGTCGAATGCCCCCTAAAGTTGAAAAGCAAGTGGAGTGGAAAGCCATTTTCTTGACTGACATCCTGACAGTTTTTGCTTTTAAAGTGTATGTACACATCAAGATCTAAGTAATTTTCTTTCATTCTTTTTATCCTGTAGATCGCCAGTACCTACTGCAACATCTTTCCTCCCTACACAGCGACTCCAGCTTGGGAGGGCAGGGCTAAGGTTGTCACAGCTTTCCCTGTGGTGTCTGCCTGCCAAGTACAGCTCTGGAGTTAGCCGTGGGGTGTGAGGTGAGAAAGAGATTGCATGGTCTGGTTTTTTATTCATTGGGGCAGATGATTTGCCCACAGTTTGGGCATGCTACCCTCAATGGTGCTGCAGCCAGTAGACCACCTGCTACTGCTGCTGCATCGTGCTTCCATCTCAACCTGACCCAGGGGCATTGGGTTGGGAACTTCCCAAAACTTCCTCAAACCTGTTTTTAATAGAAACCCTCCAACAATAATTTGGCATTGGTTTTTTGGGAGTTTTTTTGGTCTTGTTATTTTTTTCTTTTATTTTCTTTTTTTTTCTGAAATTTCAGTCTTGAATATGCCCCTAGCAAGGTACCTAGAGCAAATTTAGATTAGTGACAGAGAAGGGACTGTTTGAACTGACTTTCTACCATGATTAGATACAAACATGCTTTCCGCTTCTGCTGGGATTTTTATTGGCCTTGATGTAATAGATCACTCAGAGTTTCCACTTGCTATGGAAGTTTGGATAGCATAGGAAAATTACTCAGTTTGGTTACATGGGCCCATGTTCTAGATTCCTTTTCTGACTTTTTCTTACTAGCATTTCTGACCTCATGTGTTTGTTTCTTTGCTTTTGTAGATTTTCTCCAGAGGCTGCCTCAAGGCGAGGGCTGAGTACTGCAGAGATGAATGCAGTAGAAGCTATTCACAGGGCAGTAGAATTTAATCCACATGTGCCAAAAGTGAGTATTGAGAAAACACTGTTGTAGCTCTAACACTGCTGAGGATATAACTCCTGATTTTTGTGTTAGAATAATGAGTGCTGTTACGGAAGAGAGAGCAAACAATGAGAAGGGGGAAAAACTGATAGTATGCACAGTTTTTTCATTTGCAGTGTCTCATTCAGGACTGTGCAACTTGAAATTTTAGCTGATGTGGATTTCACCCAATGCTGTGCAGGCAGATCATGCATAAATTATTTGCCAAGTAGTCATTAAAGATATTCTAGATCAAGGTAGCATACTTTAGTTGTTTTGACGATTATATGCAAGAAAATGTTTTTGGCATGCTGTACAAAAGAACCAATCTTTGGATTTCATGGTGTGCTTCATATAAGTTGCATTAGTAATTCCTTATGCAGCAACCTGTCATTAAGTTCTGAGAATGCAAAGCTCAGCGATGAAGAATTGCTGAGAACTGCAAAGTAAAAAAAAATGGATTTGTGTTCTAACTGCCATACCTGCTCTCTGGGGTTTGTATCTCAGCAGTAAGAATGTTGCTGAGAGGTTGCTGAAGGCTAAAGGTGGATTTTTTCTGGCAATTGGACCTTTTTGGCCTCTGAACTTCACCCCACAAACCTTTGGGCTAGTACTGCCCTTTGAATGTAAGCAGCAGAAAACTGGGATGTGTAGGGAGCCTATTGATTAGGTACAAGTCTGGTCAAGATAAACCCAAACCCTCTTCCCATGTACACATGGATGGCAGAAAGTTAATTCTCATGCATTGCAGGAATTAACTGTTTTCTCTGTGAGCTTTCTCTGTTGTGCCAACCACTAAATAGCATGGTGTAGCTGTCTGAAAGTTGGGCTGTTTGTTTAATAAAATCATCTAGATTTCCTCTACAGGCAGTGGAAAGAATGAACTGTCTTAGACATCTTTAGACAGACTTTTCCTCCTCAATGTTTCTATACTGACTATTAAAGGAGCAACTCTTTTCGAGTAAAAGCCTGATTTTTAGACAACAATGTTTAGGTGAGAATGAGTCCTTTTGTAATATTAGCTGAGCTTCTATTTTTGTGCCATTCTATAAAAGGAAAATATTAAATAGCTTGATTCCAGGCCTTCTCTGTTTACTTTCTTCCATCCCAAAGGTTCTTGCAACCTTTCTAAATGTTTTATTGAAGCCCAGTTAGAGATTTTGCCAAGGAAAAATACCAGTTTAGCCTGTCATGAGCCATCCTTGGGAGCCTGTTCCATTTTCCTCACTAATCTCCGTGATATTGATAAATGTTTCCATCACAATCTCTTGTAACAGTTTGCATACTCATTCCCATATTAATACACAGTGTTTCCATTCTCTTTAAATGAATGGCTTTGCATTTATGTTTCTCATCAATTACTCTAAGTGGGGATCTTTTTGCTTCACGTCACTTTTTCTAGACTGGCAGTTTCTGGGACTGGTTTATTCACTGTTCAGGGACAGAGATAGCTGGTGCACTGGCCTCCACTTCTGTGCATGCTCCTAATGTCCATCCTGCTGTTGTCTCCAGGCTCTGCATTGCCATGAAACTGAGGCCAGGTCTTCATTTACTACCTTTTTGCTTTTTCTATTTCACCTTAAGACCTTGATGTTCTTTGCTATGACCTCCTTTTCAAAATCCACTTTACTGTAAGTTGTGGCATTTGCTCCATAACCTCTGCACTTCCAGATCTCCAAGATCCTGCTTTTCTTGTAGATCAGAACTTTCATTCATCCTTTATGACCTCCTTCTTTCTAGGCAGCTTCTGGTTAGGTGGCTTCTGGTTCAATAAGAAGCTGAATTTCCTCTCTCACAAATATGCCCATGTGTGAAATGCAGATTCTATATTATTTTCTTTTGATTTAAAGAAATTCCAGCATGTTGTTAATTGATTCCCTCTATTTTTCAAAGCTGAAATTGAAATTGAAATTTTCTCTCTTCATTCTGAAATTCACTCTGAAATTGAAAACCTTTGTGAAACATAAATTACCAGGTTGACAAGATAGTAATAGGAGCAGACTCCAGAGGTTCTTTTAGTTCATATTTTAACATTAAAACAGAATATCCTAATACAGATTAGGATACAGCAGTGCTGATTTCACACTCATTCCTGCTGCTATTAGCTAAAGGACATTAAGGTGTGAAAGTTCATTTTTGCTTACAATTTTACACACTGTGTGGATATTACACCTCAGTTTCCTCTCAGTTGTAATTGAACTCATATCCCATTTGTTTTTAGTGAAATGGGGATAAGTTTTAGCAAGCAGCATCACAAGGGCCACAAAACTAATGTGTGTTCAGAGCTTCTCTAGGATTTAAACATTAATGAGACTTCTGTTCAGGGTGAGGAAGAAATAAACTACAAATGTGACAAATTATTTAACATACTACACAAAAATTTAAGAGGTAAACAGAGAGGATTGTATTGCCACTGAAGCTGTAATTCCAGAGGGGTTTGTGTGTACATACTATATGATGAAGAGTACATAATTTGTGGAATGGTTGGGGAAAAATAAATAATACTGATGAAATTGTGTGTCTGTGTATATGTATACACAGACACACAATTTCATCAATATTATTTATATGTGTTTGGGGCTCCCCTCCTTGTATGTAACAGCACTATAAAAAGCTAATGCTGATAAGTTACCACAGCTGTCTCTTGGACATTTCTCAGTTGTGGAACACCCTTCCTGAACTGATTTGCAGAGCTCTTTCCCTTCATTCTAACTCCTCCTGAAAAGCACCCCAGTCCTTTCTGTGATGTATGAGACTAGAGGTATTCATTACAGAGAAAACACATCATGGGCCATATACCTCATTGTTAAAAGTGAGTCAGAAGTATGTCCTAGACACAGTTGTACGGTATGTAAGCCAGGAGCTGATTTGGAGAGAGTCTTTGCTGAAGTATGCTGCGTTTCAATCAGACAACTTAAATATTGATATTACCTTAAGAAATGCCAAATTTGTCTGTAAACAGTCTCTTAAAAGGATGTAACAAACCATTGACTTAAACATTTTTAAAGATTCATCTGTTCTCTTTTGCGTCCTTTCCCTTTTATTCTTATTTATTTTGATTTTCTTATTAAGAACTGTGTCTGTCCGTACGCTTGTGTGGTTTCTAGTAAGTTGTAGTTGCTAATAGAAACAAATAATGCAAACAAATTCATAGACCAGATGGGAAATTAATCTGTTCCACACACCCCATGATATTACAGAGAAACTATTTGAGATATGTTTGAGAGAGTTTTTAACTCTTCACTGAGACAGTGATTTGTTGTATTTTCAGCAGAAAGGCCAAACTTCTTAATTACCATCAGTTCAATGAGAATTTGAAAAGTGACCTAAAAGGGGCTTCATTGGGCATATAGCAACCAGTATTTTGGAAGTTTCTTAAGCTTATGCTGTTCATCCCACTGGGAGGAGGAGAGTTCCTGTTCCAACAATGTTAAATTCTCATATTCTGGCCTGGAAGGATGCTGTCACTGGTGCAGGAGTGGCTGTTGCCTGTTTGCACCCTGAGCTGTAATTTCAGAGTCAAATTGCACAATTGAGGAAAAGAGGGAAACCTGCCTGAGTTAGGTTGATTTATTTTATAAAAGGTCACTGAAGTAATGTGGAATGCTAAAAGCACTCCCAGCAGGAGAGCATTAGGAGCCAGAGAGCTGTCAATATTGTGAAATAGATAATGTATACTCAATCAATTTAAATGAGAAAAGTATAAAGTCCACCCTGTTGCACTTCACGTATACAAGGTCCATAGTCATTCTCCAAATGCTCATTAAAACATATTCCTGTATGTGTACAGAATGGCTGTAGCTCTATCTATCACAATGTTGTGTAACTGTCCCAGAAGCCCTCTGTAGAAGTACATGAAAAACTACTGTTACACTTGTAATTCCTAAAGATAGGTCTTTGACAAAAAAAGGTTGGAGAGCAAGAGAAAAGAAGAGATCAGAAAAAGAAAAAAAAAGACAACCCCAAAAAATAATCCAAGCCAGAACAATGCAGTGGAAAAGGGCTGACTGAGCTATCTCATGATGGCAGAAATCATTGTGCAACTCCTGTATTTGCTTCTAACTTCATTGAGGCTGCGTCATAGATTTATCAAATCAAAGAAAATTCCAGGCTTAGAAGGGACCCACAAGGATCATCAAGTCCAACTCCTGGCCCTGCACAGCCCCATCCCCGAGAGTCACACCGTGTGCCCAAGAGCATTGTCCAAAAGCTGCTTCTGTCAGGCTTGGTGCTGTGACCACTTCCCTGGGGAGCCTGTTCCAGTGTTCAGCAAGTCCTGTCACTTGCCACAGGAGTGAAGAAGTCATTCTGGCTGAAATTTTCTAGGCTGTTTGTTTCTGAGCTGGTTCATTTTTTAAAGGAACATGATTAGGCCAAATGGTGATGGCATTTTATTTCTTGTTCTAATTAAACTTCTTCATTTGTTTCTGAAAAACAAATGCAGTTGGAGATATGTTGGTCTTACCATCTGTATTTCCTCCATGAATGCCTAGCTCTTAGCTAAATTTCTTATTTAGCCTGTTGTTTGATTCTCCCTCTAAAGTGGAACCATGCTTGAGCTCAGAGTTCTGTCAGGATGACAAGGGGGCTCCCCTCTTCCCTGTGTGTTCAAAGGATTTATAAGGAATTGAAGTTTCATTACTTAAATTGTGAATGTTGTGGTTCAATCTGGGTGGATGCCAATGCATCAGAAGTTAGAGTTAATAGGGACTCTGTCAAGAGATGTAGGTTACTAGTATGAATTTTAGTGGTATGATCGGATTTTGTGTCCCTGTTACTCCTGTGATAACAAGGGCTGTATCCTGGAATAAAGCCTTTGGAAATTTGGAGATCTGAACAGTCAGACTCCCACCCTGAAGTCTTTGGTGGCTCTAGAGAAGACTGCACCTGTCTAGTACCTTTGATGAAGTGCAATAGCAGGCTTTTGGAAACTACAATCAGATGTCTTTGGCTGGAGATGCTCGTGCACGCAGTAGTCCATCAGGACTGTAGTTCACACATTATATGGGCAGCATGAGGACTGCAGCTCATTGGATGGTTTTTTAAAGAAAGAATTTAATTTTTTTATTATTTAGTTCATTTGACTGGAATTTGTCTGCTTGTCCAATACAAAATGTTTGTGTTGGTTTCACAGACAACCTGCTAGAAATCCAGCAGATTGCTGGGGCTCAGTCCTGCCTCTGAAAGTTCCAGGACCAGTAGCCTGCAGTTACCAAAAAGGGAGCTGCCCTTGGCTGTCTCCTTAACCCTGCCAGCAAAACCAACCCAAATGCCCTCTGGCTCTTGAACTATGCTTGAAGATACATCAGTACACCAATGGATATGATATTCTATGATATCAACACCATCCTAATTTTCATGGACAGTCATATCTCTCCTTCCATAATAATCAAGCTACTTACAGCTAGAAAGCTTTTTGGTACCCTTTACAAATGCTCAGAGAACTTAAGTAGATGGAGCCCTTAAGGTGCCATGTCCCAAAACCATTTCTTTCTGTACTTGAGAAATTTGATCTTTTTTGTTTTGGAAAGTGCCTGATGAGAACTGTACAAATTGTTCCAGACAGGGTCTCTCTGGGGCTGTGTACAGTCAGTGTTCCTGCTGCAACTGCCTCCAGAATAAATTATTTTACAGTTTGTATGCCCAAGAGGTGTGGCTGACATTTATGCATAAAATAAAAACATTTATGAGTCACAAATGAGTCTTCAGCCACCTACCAACTTTGTGTGTGGATCTTACTGAGTATCACCAAACCAGGTTATGGACTTTTTGTTCGGGAAGGTAGTTGTGGTACAGTAATGAGGGAGGAGGGTTTCATGTTTTTGATCTGAGGCACTTCTAAAAATAATTTCTTTCTGAAACTGAGAAAAATGCAAGTCAACTTGACTGGGTGAGGACTAAGCTTGATTGCAAGTGTCAAGATATATATATCCTTCCATCTGGTATTTCCACTTGCTTTCTTTTTAATTGCTGATAACAAGCAATACATAAGAATCAAAATAACAGATTTTCTTTTAACGCTCCTAGAAATACAACATTCCTTCCTGGTTTTTCTCTCCCTACTAACAGTGACATGTCATTGGGTTTATTTCTGTTTGTTTTTTTTTCCTTTGGTTGAAACATTTGAATTTTGAGAATTTATCTTCTCAGTTAATTTTGCAGAAAATATGGAAATAAGAGTTAATGTTCTAAATTAGTAAAACAGGTAGAAACCTGCAGCTCTTGCAGCTTCATTCCATTCTGCTCAAGAGATATAATGTGTGTTTTTAAAAGGATGAGGCATTCATTAGGGCAGTGAATGTTTGCTGTATCCATGTAAGCCTGGCAGGTCCCTCCCTCTTGTCAACTCTTTATTCTGTTCTCCCTATCACTGTTAATCCTCTGGACTGCCTACTAAATTGCAACTTCTTCCAGTAATCCACCTGCTCTGCAGCTCTCTCAGATTTTTCTGAAAGGCTTTAGGGAAAATACAGGTATCACACTCAACTACTCCTATGGCTAATTCAGTTTCTCTTCCTTTAATGGTTACCCACATCAGAAACATGTAATTTCTCTTTGAGGTATTTATTTATTTATTCCCCAGGATTGACAGTTCTCTGTTTTGATTATCAGTTTTCCAAATCTTTTACCTGTTTGACAGCTCCTTCAGACAACGGGGTGACATGCTCTAGGACATCCTCCACAATGGCTATTGGTGCCCATTTCCCTCTGCCCTTTTCCTTTCCACAAGGCTGACATTCAATCCTCATTCCTTTCACCAGCACATCTTGTTCACACAAGTCAGCATTTATCAGGGGTTGTGCAAGGCTGACACCACCCATGCCTCACTTCCACCTCCGGTGCCAGGTTGCCTCCTCATGGGTGCCTGCACTGGGAAGTTGTCAGTCCCTGGGTCCTGCAATCTTCCTCCTTCCACACCAGGCTGTAGGAGGGGCTGCACACTCCTCCTGCATTGCCAGTGATCAGCCATACCTTTCCTTTCCCAGCCTTGTGCTAGGGCCTGACTCAGCTGCTGCCTTTTGTGTTAACTTGAACAGCCTGGTGGGGAGACCACTGGATCTTGGGCAGTTCCCTGTGCTGTGGAAGAGCAGTCAGTGCCCAGCTGGGAAATGTTACCCTCCTCAGGAGAGCTGACAAACAGGAGCTGATTCAGCAGTTTGTTTTCTCTGTTACTCCTTTTCCTGTAAAGGATGCCAGCAAGGCAAATGTATCTTTACCCTCTGCTCTTTCTTTCCCCTCCAGTAACTGGAATGTAGTAACACCAGTGATGTCTGCTGAACTGGTGTTAGTTGTCTGTGTACTTAACTTTAGTCCATGGATTGAGGAGGGAGGAAAAATCACCTGCTTGAATAATGTCTGAGACCTCTATCTTTTCCTGTGTGTTTCATCTGCTTCTGCTGGGTGGGGGGAGCCAGTTATGGGGAAATTTTCTGTGAAAATTCCTTGTGGGTTTAGTCAATGGTACTTTTTAATGACACATTCAACAACTATTTGGAGTAGCGAGCTTAAAGGTCCTGTACTTTTACCCCCACCCCTGGAAATCAGGCACTTGTTACATTTTGTAACATTTTTACTTAGTGACTTGTTCTTAGCTACCTAGGTGGGTGCCCAGCTTGCATATTCATAGACCTCACAACCAGTTAATGGCAGTGCAGTAAATGCAGCAACCTTTGTGCGAACTATGAGTGTTGTATGTTTTCCTTAGAAAAAGGAAAGACTTCTCTTTCCTTAGAGAAAGACTTTGTCCATCAAAATGCTTAGAGTCATCTTCATTTTATTATAAGCATTTTTACTTAAAAAGCTCTTGTAATTAAATTCCATTTTCTGTTTTGAGCCCCTTTTTTATCTCCTTCAGTAAGAGAGATGTTTCATTTTGAATTTTTCTGTAGTCCCCATACTACTGCTGTAGAGGAGAACCATCTGACAGCATATCTTAGTCTTTGGGAATAATTCAGTAGATGTCTTCAAGTGCAGTTGGTGATGTTACACATTTGATGAAACCTTATGAGAAAAAGTGCTTTAGGGAAATAGATCTTTCAGTGTGCATTAGAGAATTGCAGTCAGCTTTCTGTGTTTTGTATTACCTCTGTAATAATTGTGCTCTGCTTTTTTATTTCAGTATCTACTAGAAATGAAAAGCCTAATTCTGCCCCCTGAACATATTCTGAAGAGAGGGGACAGTGAAGCAATAGCATATGCTTTCTTTCATCTTCAACACTGGAAAAGAGTAGAGGGGGCATTGAACCTCTTACACTGTACATGGGAAGGCAGTAAGTAATCCCCTTTCTTACAAAGGAGCTAATCAAATATTTTTATTGAATGTCATGAAAAAAGTAATAGTTTTTGTCAAGTATAGTATGTGAGAATTTTAGACACCAGTTACATCCTCACCATCATTGAAACAGTTGAAATTTGAACTGAAAACACAAACTTCATTTAATGACAAAAAGGGGTTTGAAGTCTTGTATTGGGTTTGAAGTCTTGTATTGTGTTTGCTGTGTAATACTGAACAAAATTTCCCAACTTCTTTGAGACATATTTTCTTGCTCATGGATAAGGAGATAGTAATTTAACTTATTTAATTCCAGGGTTGTAGGGATTTGTTTGTCATTATTTGAATGAATAGTTTCAAACTGAGAGTATGTTCAGATTGGACATAAAAAAAAATATTTTGCTGTACGGGTGGTGAGGCACTGGAACAGGTTGCCCAGAGAAGCTGTGGATGCACCATCCCTCCAAGTGTTCAAGACCAAGTTGGATGGGGCTTCAAGTAACTTGGTCTAAGTGAAAGATGTCCCTGTTCATGGCAGTGGAGCTGGAACTAGATTACCTTTAAAGGTCTCTCCCAACCCACACAATTTTGTGATTCCGTGAATGCTTTGATATTTGGAAATTATGAGTATGGCTTACAGACAGATATATATTAATGTGTAATATAAAGCAATACTGTATTTTAGGACTTTTTGTAAACTGACAAACTGGAGTGAATTCATTGAAGGATTACTGGGATGCATAGGGGACCGGAATATGTGATATAGGATAAAATGCTGAGGAAGCTGGTTTTGTTCAACTTGGAGGAGTCTTATTGTGGGTGAAGAGATGATCCAGTTACTGTCTTCCACCACCCAACAGAGAGATGGTACGGAAAAGGGAGTCACAGTCTTCACAGAACAGCCCAGCATAAAGGCAAGAAGCAATACACACAAGTTCAAACCAGATAAATTTAATCCAGACCTAAGAAACATATTGTCACAGTGAGAGGGATCTGTGGGATCTCCAGCCCCAGAGATACTCAGAGCTCAGCTTGACATAGTTCTGAGCAATCCAACCTAACTTGGAAATGACCCTGCTTTGAGTTGGAGGTTGGACTATATGACTTCCAAAGGTCATATACCAACCTTCTAATGTATCTTATCCTGTCTTTGAGATGTGTTTTTTACCAGGTTTCACAGAATTTAAAAGTACAACTTATAATCAGCCTTTGTTGGCCTTTTTTCTGATGTAGTTTTTTCCTTTATGTAATCTAGTTCCCTGTTTCTGCTCTGCTTTATTCTGCTGTTTTTCATTCTCTCCATAGGTTATTATACCAGCTTTTTTGTGTGTGTTTCACCATTTTTTGTCCTCATTTAGTTTTGATAGAAAAAATACTTTGTCACCATGATAATTCCTATAGAAATGTACTTAATACCTCCAGTGTAAAAGTGATTTACAATCTCAAGTTACAGTGTGAAATGACCTGAACTTGCCTAATTTGCAATGTAGGCTCCCTCAGGGTGCAATGGTCTTATTTCCAGGTGTACAGAACACTTTGCTCAGTAATCCATACCAGTGCTGCCTGGGGTTTGCTCTGCTGCATTGTTCTCTGTCATATCTGCTAGCTGTTCTCCCATTATTTCTCCCAGTCTATTATTTTCTCTGTCCTAAGTTCTTTCCCAATGGCTTATTTTCATTGATTTGCTTTTATGCCATGCTCCTTCTCTTCTGGGTTATTGCAGAAGTCCTTTAGCCCAGGGTTCATTATTCCATCAGTAAAAGCAGTATTTTTCTTCCCAGTATTGCAGGGAAGATCCTGAACAGATCTTCTTTTGGTTTGTCAGGCTGGGGAGCCCCTAAAGGGCTTTGTATCAGGACCTGGTTTTGGCAGAAGAGTCTGCCTGCAGCCCTCCTGCCACCATAGGAAATCTGTGCCTGAAGGCAACACAGGGAATTCTCATCTAACTACATTCCCCTTCTTATTATCTCCACATTCAGCAATCTGAACACATAATTTATTAGCTGATATCTGTATAATAGCCTGTAAAGATGTAAATGAGTATCATTGCATAACTTCTGCAGAAAAATCCATAATTCATTTTGTACAGGGATTTCAGAAAAGTATGAACAGTGCACAAATCCTCAAAATTTTTGTTCAGATTTTGCTCACACATGAAGACAAACCAAGGGTTTTAATGCTTTCACAGTGTCTAGTCTAATAATCATAACACTTGGTCCATATGTTGGCATTTCTGCATAACCTAAGTGAAAACCAGCGAAGACATGACAGAGAAGTTAAATGTAACTAAATACTAGTTTTAACCAACAGTCTACATATAATACATGGTCAGTTGCCCTCATTTTGTATGTGTTTGTAGGTATTTCATTTGTAGTACAACTACAAATGAAAGCCCAAATGCCACCACTGTGTTTGGGCCTGGTTCTCTGTACAGGAGGTCTGTAGTTTCAAAGTGTAACCGAGTTTCAAAAGTGTCTGGGTGATGGTTTGTCCCTCTGGGTTGGTCTCTAAACTTGTATCAAAATTCCTACTGTTTGCATGAAGAAGACAAACCTATGGGTTCCCACATGCTGCAGTAGCTCTTGCAGCAAGTACACGGGTGAGTGGCAGACTGCCTCTGTGCTACCCAAGTCAATTAATGTAAAATACCATCAGATAATACCATAGGAGTAAGGCAGAGAAGCACCTACATGGACACAAACTGATCCAGATGAACCAGAGCACTTCCTTCCATGGCTGATAACATTGTTAAATAAAGCTGTTTTGCTGTAAATATCCCATGGTCTCATGTCAACCATGGCTGCTTAAATTGAGTAAAATCTATCCAAACATTTTTCACTTGCTTTGTAAAAATAACATGTTTATCTCCCATTTTGTTTTGATTAATATTCTTAATATTTAGGGTAAGGCAGAGGAGGCTTGATTGTCTGTTTCAATATTAAGCCAAATTGGAAGGAAAAGCTTGTGTTAGGAATTTAGAAGAAATGAGCATTGAACATAATTCCACATATGTTTTTGTACAGACACTCAAGTTTGTTGTCTGTTAAGATCATACACAGCTTGGATTATTGTACTTGTACTTTGCTTTTTGGGTTGTTATGGAGAGGGGTGGTTAATGCATTACAGCCCAGGTTGGTTTGCAATCTTTCAGGATCTCTGCCTTCTTTAGTATTGCTTTAAATGCAACAATCAAGAAAAAAATACAATAATATAATTTCACAAAAAATACAGCTAACATAACTTCAAATGCAACGTGCCCAGCTGAAAATACTGGGGAAGTGTGTATTTAAACAAATCCTTAAGTTGCCTTGTGAGTGAGAGATAATGGAGTGTTATTGTGTGGCAGTGGGCTGTACCTAACAGCTAAACTGTACAGTGTTTCTAGGGCATCTGTTGGGGAAAATATTGCTTCAGTGATTGATGTTCATAGGAGTAGTGAGAATAACATGTTGATGACATTTTAACAGTGAAAATAATATATAGGATAATGGAAACGGATGCCTTGAATGCAAAGCTATATTTCAGTCAAGTATTCTGATATTTCCATAAACCACACTCAGATGGCCAATGACATCAGCATCATCAAGATTTAGTAGTCCATTTTCCTCCCTCTCTGTTATTATTTTCAATTTTAAAAATTCATAAGTTTAAGTATTATTTAATCCATGACCAGAAGATTTATATTGGAAACCTGAATTGATCCACTGCATTTAGAAAGAATGCATGATAGGAACCTGGGTTTAATAATTTAGTATTGATCTTTGATTGCCAAATAGAAAATGAAAATATGACTGGAGCTGGAGTGTTGGAGAACTGGCTCTCAGAGCTTGTGTCATCAGTATTACCTGGCTTGCTGAAGTGTGATGGAAAAAAGAGTAGTGTATTTTTTCCCATGAAAAACTTCTGTTATTCCTGATGCTCAGTGACTGTGAGTACTGGTCTGAATTTACAGGTTTGGCCGGTCATTTTTGTAGGCCATGCCTGTTATATCTGATACACTTCTTTCCCCTGAAATTTAAAAATTCTGCAGCCTAAAAGCCTAAGGTAAAATGTGTAAATTTGGCTATGGAATTGGAAGTATAATGGGCTGTGATTCTGCAGACATTTTTGTATGTCCTTGTAATGTGGTCTCACCTGACATTCATGAACAGTGTCTCAAGAATAAAAATAAACATAAGAGTTTCTGTGATTAAAAGCTCAATGTAGATTTCTATTCTGGCATTTCATTCAGCAATTTATGTACTGTTTGCAACCAAATATAAATGTTTTGTCTATGTTTGCTTTTCAGAATTGCAAGTATATTTTAGTATGACTGCCACATTCCCAGTAATTTATGCACTGTCTTTTCTTTTCAGCTTTCAGAATGATCCCCTATCCACTGGAAAAAGGACATCTTTTCTACCCTTACCCTATTTGTACAGAAACTGCAGATAGAGAACTACTACCGTGTATGTTCAACATTTTTCTTATGATTGACAGTGAAGAATTGTTTGCTTGAGTCTTGCAGCACTGGTCTCCTTTGATGCCTTTTAAGTTGAGTACACTGGATTAGAATAACCACATTGACAGTGAGCCTCTGGAGCTCCTGGGATGGTTCAAGAGGCAGCTCCTCAGCATAGTTCATAACAATTAGCTGTATTTATTATTTCTGACAGCCTACCACAGGGAGGGAGATTCCCAAAGAGATCCAAATCAGTCAGATCTTGCTGTTCTCTCTTGCCAAGACACTGATCTTTCATCTAGGTTAACATCCCATCAAACTAAGAGCACAGTGTCACAGCCTTCTTAATCTTTGGTAGACACACTAGCTACTTAAATTCCAAGGCAGGATCCAGCTTGCTTGAGGACAGCTGGATCATTATTGCAGCTAGTAGTCGTGACAGACTGTGCTTATATTTTCCAAAAAAGCAGTCTTAAACAGCAAGAAAGGGTTTTCTTCATGTTATGGCGTGTGCACTATTACGAAGAGATTGATGTGAAGTCATCTCCATCAATTTTATGTGGGTTTATGGCGTGTATTAGGAAAGTGCCAGCAGTGTTCCCAGATACAGATATAAAGAGAGATCCAGCCTCAAGAAGCATTACAGTCCAAGCTAATGAGACTCACTGCAGTGCATGCAGTGAAGCACAAGAATGCAGAGGAAGAGCCAAAGCAGCCAATCTTGCAGTTACACTTCATTCCCACATGTGTTCTCTCTGTGGGACTTTGTGTGAGCACAAGTGGAACACACACAAGTTTGCAGGGTCAGGGCAGAGGAGGCAAATAGAAGTTGATCCAAGGACAAAGATTCTTCTCTCACCTTTCTCCCAAAGAAGGAATAAAGAAAAAATTGTTCTGGAACAAGTAAAATGAAGGCTGCTTCTGCTGGAGAGGCTGGTTTTTAGGGCATTTGCACCCTTTGTAGTCTTTCATTCAGAACCTCTCTGGTTTGGGCTGAAAAAGGTGTTGCCTCTTTTTATAAACCTACATGAGTAAACATTAGGTGAGAATAATACAGCGAAAATCCACTCATTGTAAGTCTCTCCTTCACAGCACATTCTTGCTGATATTACGCAGAAATCCTTGGCAACTGCCAGTATCTCCCCACCCCATTATAATCATCCTAATTATAACAACACCTCTCAGAGTGCTCTGCTTACTTTACTCAGAGGGATGCTGAGCTGGGGAGGGTGGAGTGTCAGGAGATTCAGGAATGACAAAGCCATGCAGAATAGCTCAGCATTCTCTTTTTAGATGCAAAACTAATCGTTCTTGTCAAATGTTACAAGCTAACAGCGGGACTCTTTAACGGCGTGTGCAGGCAGTGTGTTCTGCTCATGCAGTTATGGGAAATGCCTTTCACTGCAAAATCTCCTTAGGGGTTAGAGGAGGGAAGGGTTTAGCATACCGTGACAGACACAGGTGGGTTAGAGGGGTTTCACATACCTGTCCACACCCTTTAATTGTGCGTGTTTTATGGGAGAGACAGCTGGAATTGTATCGGAACACAAAAATCTGATAGGCTCTCCAAATGAAACATATCAATTACAAAACTTTTGGCCTGACTGGATAACAGACTGAAACAGAAGGTTTGAGTCTTTGTGAAAAGGCAGTGCAGTCTTTGTGAAAAGACTTAAAAAATCCATGTTCTGGTGTTTCTGATCTCTGCACTTATCTTAAATCAAAGAGAAGTTGTAATCTGTCCCTACTTTTGGTTATTTAACTGATCAAACTAGCAGACTTAAGAGTCATAAATATTTTTAGTTTTTAATATTTTAATTTAAACCTTTACGAATTCTTGCTTTTGGTTTTGAGAACCACTCCACTCTGGATGAATGCAGTCATGAATGTTATCCTGCCAGGTTGCTGGATTACCCTGTGTTTATGTTGTCTGCAAATTCAAAGAGATGAGAGCTGATTACTGAAGCAAAGAAAGTAGGCAAAACAGAAGAGTAGTGTTTCAAATATATGAATAGCCATAGGATTTGAGTATATGGGAAGCCTTGAGATTGGTCCTATATGAGAAAAAAAGGTTTCAAAGTTTGCATTTATCTTGACCGTCGCTCTGAAGTCTAGACTGAAGGAGTGAAACAGACAGGTAGGAGTCCACCTGACCTTTTGCCAACCCAGGAGAATTTTCACCTTGAATCTGAGCTGCCATGAAAATTCAAGGGATATATCCTTCTGGTAAAATATTCATTATCCTCTTCTAACCCTTGTAGTCATCCCCATGCTGCTTTTTCCAAAGTCCAGTGAAGGATTTTTTATACCAGATTCAAGGAAATTTCTGTATTCCTATCAGTGTAAATTAACAAACATCTTAAAAATTCACTGTTCATTTAATTTCCAGGTTTTAAAATACATGCTTATATGTCCTGCTTTTAGGATGATTTTTCTTGCTCTGCAGATAAAACACTCAGAATTTACAGTTACAAAGGCTGTAAGTTTTTACAGCCTGCTTTAACTGGTCTGCAACAATGTTCCATATGGTTGGGCTCACTGCTGCTCCCGGACACATGTTTCTGCACTCTCTGTGCATCAGCATTAGCAAACCTGCAGCCATGGGGTTAGTTAATGATGTACATTAAAAAAATTATGTTTTATATCTAAGTCTGTTTTCTGGGATTAGCTGTTGCAGAGCTGCATTATGATTATTGCTGACACAAGGCAGACAAAAGTAATACCAGAGTAAACCAGAAATAAGATCTTTAGAGAGAATTACTTGGCAAAGACAATGGACACAACAATTATGTCCTTAGATGTATCAGACCTTCCATCCTCTTATTCCTTCAAAAGCATCTTTGTGTGTTTAAATTATTTAAGAACGTTGGTTTGGTTTTGGTTGGTGTTGTGTTTTGATTTTTTTTCAATGTATAATGCCTTCCCCCTTATATCTTTTTCTACAGCATTTCATGAGGTTTCAGTTTATCCCAAGAAAGAGCTTCCCTTCTTCATCCTCTTCACTGCTGGACTCTGTTCTTTCACAGCCATGCTCGCCCTCCTGACACACCAGTTCCCAGAGCTTATGGGGGTCTTCGCAAAAGCTGTGAGTATTCTTTGCTGCTGCTCCCTTCTGGTAAATAAAGACACCAGTGCAGGAACAGCTGAGCTAAATACTGCCAGGTATTAAATAGCTGCATATTCAGAAGCATCAGTCCATATCTGTGCAGACATCTGCACCACTGTCCAGTGCTAATCAGTAAGACATGGTTTGTCTTCTCTGGTTTATATGGCTCTCTTGTTAGGTTTGATGTCTTGTGATTTTGTCAAAAAAAGAGGGGTTGGTGGGAGAAGTGAATATCTGTATTTTCATATATCATCCACTAAAATAAACAGCAGTTTGCAGAACCCCTCTATTTTGTATAGAGTCATAATGACTGCTGTGATTTCCAATGCAATAGAAACTCTCAGTATGAGCAGAAATAGAGTGTACTGTTAACCAGAACAAATTTCTGTGTTTTTTCCCTGAACTGCCAAGGAGGAAGTAGTCTCAACATTTCCCTCATAACTTTTCTGAATTACATCCAGAGAAGTGTCTCCTAATTCTGCTTTTTTAATCCACCAAGGATTAATAAATTTTGGAGGATGAGGGGAAAGAGCCATTAATTATTCTAAACTAAACTTTTTGCTTCGCAAAACCAAGAATATCACTGTTCCAGCCTGCTAGGAGATGAAAAATCCACTAGCAGAAAAGCTCTAGGATAGTAAATAATTCCTTTTCCAGGAAATAGTGAATATCTTCCATTGTAATACATTTTCTCAAATATATTTGTCTCTGTTCTAGGTCTCATGTTTCCAAACCGTCCTCCTGGCTTTGTTTTTAATGTCTTTGGTACTTTTGATTTGGGGGTATAGGGAGTGGGGTGGAGGAGGCCAGGCTGAAAGGTTTTGGCACATTCCAGATTGTCAGCACTCTTTCAAATCCTTTTGCAAAGGGCAAGAGACTCCTTTTCCAGGTGAGGCAGGTCTTCTGTTAACCGAGGTCTGTGAGTGAGAGAGGTCTGGTTCAACAATGGTTCATGCAACAAGAATTTTCTTTCATTAGCTCTAGAAGACAGAAAGTAAGATCCTCTTCTCTCAGCCAAAGGCGCTGAAATGTACCTGAAATTTTATTACTCATTCTTGTTTCTAGAGTGTATACATAGGTGTTAGGTAGACAGTCAGTGTTTAACTTGGGCTTGTGATCATAAACTTCTCTGTAAATATTTTCTTGTATTCTGGTTGGGTTTTTTTCTGTTCCTTAGTTACTGAAGTTACTGAAATGCATGACCCTTGTTTGGCTCTTTTCTTTTTTTTAGTTTTCTGATACTGTCACAGTTGCAGATCCCAAATCTGTCCCTGTTAGCCTTGTTCCTGTGTTTATCAGCCTTGTATCCAGAACAAAGACTATATGCTGGCAGCATAATGAGATTTTGTACTTAGTTCTCCTAAGGCAGTGAGCTGCTGGAATTGGAGAAAATTTGTAAACTGTTTTCATGGGCTTAAATCACCTGGCTTTGGTTGCTGACTGGCTTGCAGAGAGAATGGAAGTTGGCATGAAAGGTGGCATATTGGTAATTGTTTCTCCATGGTGTGGAGCTTGCAGGTTCTAAAGCCACTTGGTGAGTAGAATCAGACCAGAAGGATCTGATTCTACTCACTGGTGTGTAAGTGCAGCTGCCATTGGTGTTAATATTAAGGTAGATACCCCAAGGCTCTGTATGTGGTTATTCAGTTCTGCATTGCATATCAGAGCAAGTAAAGCTTGTTAGTAAGCACAGACAAATAGAATTTCTGTGTATAAAGATGGCAAAATTACTCAAAATATTCAAACCTTTATGGATGAAGTGACTGTGTCAGTTAACATGTGTTATGACTTGGTTCAGCTATATCTTGATCTTCATAAACTGTGAAGCAACTGAGGGTTTTTTTCAGAGGAAGGACAGAATTTAAGAGCCTGTGACATGGATTTAGTAGCTCATAGAAAGGCTTTGATTCAGAAGGCCTTTTTGTTGTCTTCTCTGGGAAAAGTGTCCCAAGTGCATGAGACTGAAGAAAATCGTGGCAGACATCTCTTTGAAATGCAGCTGTATCAGGACAGAATAGAAAAGGTTGGGGCAGCCCTGATTCTTCCCTTTCAGTTGTAGGGAAAATCATTTCATAAGTAACTAAGTAGCTCAATATTAATGAGCTCAAATAATAAGTAGCTCATAATTCCTAAGTAGCTCAAAGATCAATGTGCTGTTTCTGTGGCTGTGTTCATGGAATTACATATTCCTGTCTGCTTGGTAGTCATTGTGATGGTGCTATATTACACTGTAAAACTGTGCATGTATGCACATTATGTTGTACCTGGAAGTAAATTGACTCTTCCATAATGAAATTGAAATAATCCAGTTCTACCTTGATATTTTGTCAGACTAAGTAACCTTAAATTAACAGTAGATCTTAGCATTTTCTCTTGTCTAGGAAGAAGCATTTTCATAGCTTGTGCTTTAAGTTTTTGCTGGTCTTTCTAACAAAAGGCTTATGGAAGTCAATTAAGAAATAAATATAGGCAGAACAAATTTCTGATTGCATGGCTTGGATAAAATTGCAAGGCCACTGTTGCTAGTATCAAATTTCTTTCTTTAGCATGCAAAAATTTAACAATACCTGGGAAATCATTAAAAATATGTAAGTGCAGGGTCTTTTGTAACATGATAACAATAACAGTATATCTTAAATAAAATTGAGAGATGTATTAACACAGAAGTCACTATATAATTTGAGTCAACAGACATATCTAAAAGTGTTCTCTGCCTAGTTAAATTTTTAAAATGAGGCAAGCTTCAGAAAGATTAATTTTTCTGATTTCATTCCTTTGTTTGGACACATGATTCACATGATGTGTCTCAATATTTCCTGTGTGGTGGATGTGACCTCAGTTCAGCAGGTGAGTTTGCCCTGGGAGGTATTTCATCTGCTTGGACCTCTTCAGATGCTGAGGCAGGGATCACGCATCTGATCACCAGGATTTAGCACTGAATAGTCAGTTTCTCCATGAAAACACCAACCACACTGTGGAAAAGCTTGGAGCTATTCAGAAGGTGCTACCAGAAAGCTGGTGCCAGCGTTGAAATAGCCAGGTTGATGGTTTTCTTTTCAAACACAAAATAATAATAGAAAACAGGTCTCCTATCACCCCTTCTGCCACCCTGAATTCTTACTCTACTGCTGGTGCAGGTTTATTTGATCTCTGTGGAAAAAGACAAAGTCAAAAGGAAATGCAAAGCAATTAAAAAAAACCCAGAACAAAACCCTAAGAAGCAACCTCAGTGTGTATCATGCTGATTTAGCTCTCTTGGCTGCTGCCAACAAGCTGGATAGGTATTTGCTTCTGAGGAAAGGAGCACCAGGATCATTCCAAGGGCCAGACAGCCCCAGCACAGACACTGTTTACATCACCTTGCACAAGAGATTAGGCAGTATCCTCAACTTTTTGTCACCAGAGGTTTTGCTTGGACTTCATGGAAGTCAGGTTTTGGTATCCATGAGTTTGAATGTATTTTGTAGACCAGTTGATTTTCCAGGTGGAGAAAAACTTGGCTTGTTTTAAGCTGCAGATAATTTGCTGAGTTTTTATAGAATGCAATCAACCACCTGAGAAACAAAATTCCTATGAATTGCAATAAAAGTCACTGTCAGGCAATTATTCTTATTTCATTGATTTATCAAGTATGTAATTTGCATTAGTTACAAAGCTGAGTTTTATTCAAGTAGATGTGATGGTACAAGCTTACCACATAAATCAAGTGCTGCTCAAATAGCAGAAGATATCCTCTGAAGAGCCTTTTGCATTTTCCAGAATTCAAGAAACATATTTATTTAAGCTCTTCAGAGCTTAACCAGAGGGAATGCTTCTCCTTGGTCTAAGCCACTTGAAACAGAAAGAGCAGTCTCTCAGATTAGGTGAGTGTTTCATTGATTCAGCTGTGGCTCATGTTCACAGCTTGACCTTTAGCACCAGAACTGACATATCTGTTCTGCTTCAGTTAGTTTTTCCTTCAGACTGTGCTTATGACAGAATGGCATTACCAGTGGTGGTGTTACCTGGTTTTCCCATGATGCACAAGTTGTCCTTGACGTGGTGTCTGCGTTGTGTGCAAACACATCCAAGAGGAAAAAAAAGAATTAGAGTGCTTACTGTTGCCTTTAACATGCATAAGCATCATAAATGCTGTACTCTCATACACATGTAGGGCCACAGCACAGGTGTATGGACTGTGTAGAGTTGAATTGCAGACAATATAAACCACAGTTAATATGTATTTCTCAAATGTATTAATAGATAATTAAAATTAATATGTATTTCAATATGTATTGCAGGGTGCTTTGAATATACTGAGTTCTGTGACATGTAGCTGCCAGTGGTTTTTCCTGTGATAAAATGTTCTCCATCTTGATTTTTTTCATGTGCCTGTCTGAACACTAACATATTGAAGTCTCTTTGAATGGTGTGTTCTGTAATAGAGGATGTTAAGATAAATTTTAGTCAGTGATGCAGAGTATATTAGGATAAAATACAGTTAGTGATGCCTCAGTGCAGATCTGTACATAACCCTGAACCATTTTAAACCTGAATTTTGAGACACACTTTTTGTCTCTGTGAGGTGGTCTGGCAGACCCGTTGGGAAAAAGCCTCTCTTTGTCTTCAGTAGGTTTGGGGTTGAGCTTTTAGTGGCTTCAGTATGAGCTTCCATCTAGGACTTGAGATGTGTGAAAACGTCTAGTTCATCACTTCGATCTTTGTAAAAATGGGGCTCTTGCTTTCTTTACTACAAAATCCAGAAATCTCTGTATATGCAAGGTTCAAGAATTCCAAAGTCTTTATGTGTGAATTTTATGTCATTTTTATCATGCTGGAGGATTTTACAGAGGAACATAAGCAAGTATATCTTATCTAGTGGACAGCTTTCTCTTGATTGTCTCCTGGATTTTGATCTGAATGTGTATCTGATTTCTTTGCAGTTTCTCAGCACCCTCTTTGCCCCTTTAAATTTTGTGATGGAGAAAGTAGAAAGTATCCTGCCCTCCAGCCTGTGGCACCAGCTGACAAGGATCTGAGGGAGCATGCCTGCTGACTGACTGCCATGACATCTTCTGTGCCAACTTTTTGTTGACCACAAGAAAGCATGATAAAAAAGGGAAGCCGTTACAAGACTTAAAAACTCTTCATGGATTGTCTGTTCTCATATAAAAACTGTTTTGTTGTACAAAATACATTGATGTTAGGTTCTATTATATTTTGCCTTCAGAAAAGAAAAAAATAAAAATTTTGTGTATTGTAGCATTGCTGTCTTTGGACTTTTTCAGAACACAGATTCTGTGTTTTGTTCTCTAAATGTGTGGTATCTGTTTCACCATAGCTGGGGTGTGGCTACACATTCAGGTAATGAAACATACTAATTAATAATGGTACAGTTAAGCAACACTGTCACTGCCTTTTCTTATGGAGTTCAGTGAGGGTGAGGCCTTCACTTCTGAAGTCTAGATGAGGCTTCTGGACAGTTTTAGCTCCTACTTAAAGCAGCTGTAGGCTGTCCAGGCAGTTGGGATGGCACACTGGGCTGCTGATTCCCTTCTCTGCACAGAGGTCACCATATCCTCATTTGAATTTTCAAGAAGCCCACATACTTGACAGATTTTCTTCACACCTCTGGTGTTTCAGCTACCTTCTGAAGGCTCATTAGCAAAATGGGTGTTAGTTCATGCACAATTAATAGAGAGGATGGTGTTTCAGTATTAGTGCTCACCTCAGGAAATCTTATCCTTGTGCTGTGACTGTTTAGACTAAGTATTAGTTTATGACTTAGCCACTGTCCATGGAAACTTCTGAGGCCAGCTCTAAAGTGAAGATTTTGATCTGCCAGTTGAAGCAAGTAGTTGTCTGTCAAGAATTAAAAGTGCATCTGCATGCATCCTTAAAGATGCCTCAAAGATATTTTTTCCAGCTCACCTTCCAGATAAGGAAGGATAACCCTAATGCAGTGGATCGAAAAAGCCACTTTACCATTTCAACTTCACTGTTGCTCTTAAAATGCTGACCAGTTTAAGGGACTGTAATCACTAGCAGATAAATTTGTTTATCATTGAGGAAATGAGTAAGCAAAGACAAAACTCTCAGTACTAGAACTGGTATAAAAGGAAAGTGTTTCTTAACAATAGAAGATGCATTACATTATTTTTTGTTCACTTGATCACAGACACTTTAGTCCAGTAGAATACAGATGTTTGTTCGAGTAAGCAAAAGTACCATGTAAACACTGCTGTGCTATGAGATTAAAAAAAGGAAGTCCCACATCAGGAGAAATCAGCTGTAAGAGTGAGACCTGGGGAAGCCCCAAGGTCTAGAAGACCAGAGAGCCCCACAGACAAATGTTAGACCTGGTGAGGCTGTTGGGGGTTTCCATACAGGTTTATCCTCTCTGGCTATTATTCCTGCAAAACAATTCTCTGTGATGTTGAAATTAGTCTGGCTTGCAGTTGATGTAGGATGTGGCATAAGATTAGAGGTAATGGCCTGCTGGTGGAGAAGCATGTAGAAGTATGAAATGGACAGTATTTGAGTTCTCCTATTTTCATCTGAATTGCTAGAGCAGCCACAGAAAACACCCTCACAGCAGGTGCTGCTATCTATCTCCAGCTGAAAAACTAGGGATAACCATATTGACTTGTTTGCCTCACAACAGCACTGTCAGAATTAAGGCTGTTGAAAATCAGAAGGAACAGGCATAGTCAGCTCTTGTCCTGTGGTGCTTTGTATCACTTAGTCCCAGCCACCTATACCCTGCATTTCAAAAGAATAAATTGCTGTGATTCACAATGCTAAATGTAAATGCATTTGCACATCAGTGTATTTCTAGCTATATGCAAATCTCTGTGTTTGTCAGCAGCTGAGGTAGTAGTTTGGCCTTCTGTTTGAAGATACTGTGATCTGTGTGGGAGTTACTATCTGTAATACTCTGATAAAAAGGAATGCTTAACTCCTGGAAGAATCACATCCTTTCCTTGAACCATGGAGAATATTTAGGAATTAAAAAATACTTTTATGCAATTTTATTTCTACTATTTCTAATATCTTTCTCCCTAATGGGCCATGGATTTTTTATCTAGAAAATCTCTCTTTAGTTATAATTCCAGGCATCTGGAAGACGAGGCAAAACAGACAAAAGGATTTTCTTTTTCATTGGGCAGAGTTTATTGCCTTAGGCTTTGCTGCCTCTGACATGTTTCCTGTGAAGTTCAGTATGGCTTAGATCAAAAAGCAAACACAGGCCATGATTATAATGATGGAAAGCCTCTGGCTTAGTGCAGAGATGAGCCTTGTTGAAATCTGGTTCAGGTAATAACTCATCTTCAGATTTAGGGGTGGAGTAAGCTTTTTAACTGCAAATGTTAGCAGTTCCTCTTTTTTTTCCTTAAAAGACAACTTGATAGAATTTGTATGCACATTATCTCTTTACACTATAACCTGCATAGAACAAAAAAGGACAGGACCCCCCTAGGAGTGCAAATTCCCCTTTCTGTCCCTTCCTCCCACTGGACAGATTTACAGCTGCTCCCTGGTAGGAACTGCACTCAGAGAGGTGAGTGCTACACCAAGGGCAGGGCTGCCACTTTCTCTCTTTCATCATTTGGTGTGTATGCTGAACATAAAGACTGTTTTTTCAGAGCATGGAAGTCCTTACCCTAGCAGAAAGGAGGAAAATTATCAGGAGTTTTGCCATGTTGAAGAAACCTGCAGAAGCTAAACATCCAAAGGAAGCTGCACCTTTTGCACAGCCACACACATCCCTTCACACCCAGTGTGGCTGTCACCCTGTGGTGGCCCTGAAAACCTCTGTGACTCTAGTTACAGCAGATTATAAAAGGTGGCCCCTGGCTCCACCCAGCTTCCAGCTTGGTTCCTGCACAACTCCCACCACAGAGGGAGCTGTCAATGTATTGATTCATATGCATTTGGTTCTTTCTCACAAAAGATCTTAACTCTATGAAGTTGCATCCATTTCACTGGCTAAATTAGCTGTTTTACAAAAGAAACACCCCAAAATCACTTTTGTGGTTACAGCCCACAAGCTGCCTCTGTCTTTCTGATAATAATATAAGTTCATGTCTATCATTTGAAGTGGCAGGTAAAACCTGCAGGCTGTGACATGACCACAAAACTACTTCTGCCCTTGGAGGCAGCCACCAGCTCCATGAAGCCCTTCCAGGGAATGCAGGGCAAACATCATGGATAAGAGTGAGCATTTATACATTTTGTGCTGCCACACTGGAGTAAGAGCTGGTTTTTCTTAGCAAAAGCACCCTGCCCAGATCTTCACTAATCCCCAAACACTCCCTTCCCTCTTCCCACCATACACTGAGCCCCACAGGAAGCTGGACATGCAGCCTGCAAGGCAGTGACCAGCAGCTGTGGTTTGGGTATGCAGGCTGGATGCCCCTAAGCTGCTGTGCAGTGCAGTACCAGAAATGCTGCACTTTATTTCTAATTCACATCTGCAAAGAAGTTAGCACAGGGATGGGAGGCCAGCATGGGATGCACAAATTAGATTTAGATACTTTTTCCAGGAAAAGAAAAAGCAGCAATCTCTCAAGCTTCAATGCCCCCATGCCCTAATATTCCTAAGTCTTTCGTCGTTTTCCATGTGGTAAAACAAAATTAAACTTTTTTTACAAGATTTCACCTATAACAGTGCAACGCACTTTTTAAGATAAAGTTTGTTGAAAATAGTGGTGAGGAAGCAATCCCAAAAAACTTGGCAGGCTAACAGCGTTTCAGAGCGCTGCTAGATCCTGAGTTCATGCAACAAATTAAAGGGAACTCCCTCAAGAAAATTGGACTGCGTATTTAAAAAAATAATCCTACAACCTTTAGCCTCAGCTAACATCATTCTGACACTAAAATGTCTACCTAGAGACAGCTGTTTCCTCTTCATGACTAAATACATTAGTAAATTTATTCCATTGAACAAAACTGCAGTATTATTTCATTTACCATGCCTATTTCTGTTTCTTCTTTTTTTTTGTTTCCTCTTTTTTCCCCTCCTATATTCTTTGTTGGATTTGCTGAAGATCATGCAGGGGCCTTTCCTAGCAGCATTTATGTCTCTGAGTGTCTTTTCCCACTAAGAAATAGAGAAAGTTTCTGGGAGTGCATTTCTTTGTGGAAGAGGCAGCAGAAATCTTACAACTGTAAGAAGTCTACCTTGAGCTCTTAAAAGAAAAAAAACAACCCAAAGTAAACATAAATACAGAAAAACCTGTCATCAAGTAGGTGGCTAGCTCAGCACTTACCCAGTTGTTAGGCTGTGAAATGTTCTGGGTTTCCTCTGGTGAAGTGGTTTTGATGCAGGCATTGCATCACAGCTTTTGGATACGGCACGTGCCCGAAACGGGAACAGCAGCCTGCTGCACACACCTGGGTGGGCTTGCTGCTGGACAGGGTGACAAAGGACACTGAAAAGGCCAAGGGACTCAGTGCCCCCATCTCACTGGTAAGACCAGCCTTCTGACTCAGAGGAAGGTTTGTTTTGGAACAGGAAGATGTGCCCTAGTGGAGGAGCACCAGGTTGGGGAATAAAAGTTAATACATTTTTAATGCAGTGAATCCAAAACACTTTATCTGGGACTGTGGAATTTGGGTGAGTTGATTTTCTGGAATATTAAGCAAATAACAGATTTAAGAAGAGCTCTGATTTCATTACCCTTCATTCAACTACCTAGAACAAGTTCTTTTGTAAGAATCAGCCTTTTTTCTTTTTTCCATTGAAATATTTTTCAGTTTTATTAAATAGGTAATCTTTTAGACTACTCAGGCTCCTTGAATCTTTAAAAAAAAGGCCCTAAAAGGTTAAAAATTCTTATAATGCTTTTAAATTCTTTAAGGCTTAAAGTATGATATTGCTGAGGCTACAAACTACATGTGGATTTAATTTCACAGTGAAATCCCAATAAAATTCTCCTTGGAGCTCACCTTTAAATACAATTAGGTATGAAATTTTCCTTATCCAGCCCAGAGCCAGAATTGGCAGCAATGAAGAAGCCAGCAGTATAACCCCTGAGCTGCCCATGGGTGCATATATACACATTATACATACATTGCACATGCACAGACACATGGGCAGGGCTGTTCCCACCAGCAGTTGGTTTATAGATAGAATTATGATTATTGTTACCTCTAGCCCTGATCATTTCCATGTACAGTAACTGAAACATTATCTTATTGTCCAAATAAAGAACTTTCTTGAGCCTCCTAATCTTTTAACACCAGCTGTGCCTTCTGGAGATGAATTATTACCCATTTTAATGATACAAACTTTTTTGAAAGCCTTGCAGATGACTGCTCCCTCAAAACCACTTAATCCCAAACCCTCTTCTTTTTAAATAGTCTTTTAAGAAACATACCCAGAGTATTCACTTTATTGCCTTGGTTAGCTTCTTGGATATTACTTTTTCCTGCACTGTTTGTACCTGCTAGGGTTCTTCCAGACTATTTCATTTTCATATGGAAATTTTACTTTTATCTACAATGTGTTCTATCACTCATTCAACCTCCTTTTCCCACATTATTTTTTCATTACCTTGCCTGTCTCTACTCTTCATGGGTGCTTTTTCAGAGCCTTGTTATAATTACTGGCACAGAACCCATTTTTCTCTTGGTTCATGTTGCTGATCTCTGCCTTGAGGAATGGCAGCTGGTCCTCTCTGTGACCCAGTTCCTCTCCACCAAGGCTGCAATTTCTGGGCCTCATAAGCCTGTACATCTTTACAGCAACTTGTTGTTTAGTGCTGATCCCAGCCCAGCATATGGACCTGGCACAACCTGTAACTGCCTCCCTTACAAGCCAATACACTCCGAATCATAGGCTTGCAGATTTGCAGAAAATATGCAGGAAAAAGTCTAATTTGGATGTCCCCATCTGAGTGGAAGGCATCATTTTGAGCACATTTAATAGATTTATTAACTTTAAAAGAACATAGAAGCTAATAACTTCTTTAAACCACATCATTGCTGAGGCACGGTGTTTCCTTCTCCGTCACTGTTCTTAAACATTTTTCCACTATTGTGTATGTGAAAAAGAGGAAACCTTATCCTTAGGTAGTTGAGTGTCCTGTACCCAGCTGTCATGAGGGTGAAAAACCATTCTCTTCAATGCTTCAGGTCAGAAAAACAAAAAATCCTCAGCAGTTAAAATAATTATTCTTTAAAAGCTTTTAAGGCAAGTTCTCACAAACATATAACTAAGACATCTGCTTTGACTCTAATAGTTCATCAAAGTGTTGTGGCTGAATACATCTCCTGCAATTTCCTTTGTTTTAGGCCATGGGCCAATTCCTGTCCCACAGGAAGCCACTGTGTGCTAATGGTGGCCAGGGTGGCCTCCAAGGTGGCCACCTTACTGGAAACTCCAGTCCACCAGGGATGAACAAACACCCTTCCAGTAAAGTTTTGCACCAATCTGGCCGCAGATTTTCTTTCATGGGGAAATCACCAACCAGTGCTCAAACTCCTGAGCCATTTGGTATCCAGGGCTCAACTGTGACCTGCCCAAGATCCTTGAAGATGCCTGAGCAAGCCCAGCCCATGCGGTTGGTGGTGGTGATCTTGTAAAAGTGCCATGTTTTGTATCTTCTTGTGTTCCTGAGGGCAGGAATGAATTGCCACAAGTATTCTGGAGGAGAGTTACATGGTGGTTGGAAGAGCTTTGGCATAAGTACGTCCTTCCAGAGCTCATCTGTTTATGCAGAGACCACTCTGCAGCAACACTGTCATGCAGAAATGCAAAATAAATGCTGCAGGGTTTATATCAATTTTTCAGCAGCTTCTGTGCAACGAACAACAAAGGCAAAACAGGCATAAAAGTAAAAAAGGACCTCTGATGCATTCCCTGCATGGACCAGGAAGGGCAAAGGCTGTGGTCCTCAGCATCAGCAGCCTGTGCGTCATGTCCGGGAAATCCAGCCAGCGTTCTTGGGCGCTTTGCAGGTGTGAATGTCCACCACTTCCAGGCAGTCCTGGCAGCGCACAGCACAGCACCAGTGGAATTTGCACTCACACTTTGTCATCCTGCTGACACGGGAGGTGTCGTAGCCCCTCCCGCAGCACATCACCTCACAGCTGTCCATGCCACGGGACGTTTGGTTGCACACCCGACCAGCTGTCCCAAGGGACCCTGCAAAGGGAGCACAGCAAAGGTCAACAGGCAGATTTTAAGGAAAGACAGCGAGCATATGAAAATACACACAGGAGACATAATTTGTTAAATCCTGTAACATCACATCACCCGGGATTCAATATCAAGCCAGAAAGATGCCTCTAAAGGTAAAATTGCTCCCATATTTCCCCTAGGAATCATGCCTGGAGATGAGGAGGAATAAAATGGATGAAATACTTCAAGGGTCTGCCTGATTCTGTTAATATCATCACATTTTGCTTCATCCTTCCCTGGCACTTTCTTCCCCTCCAGAGACACCCTTCCCAAGGCAGTCCTGCTCCCTGCACTCAGTCCCCCAGGACTGTCTGAAATGGGATGCCCAGGTGGAGCATCTTCGTGGTGCTTGGGATCTCATGGGCTTTGCTGAGGAGCTCTGGGTATGCAGCGGAGAGCTGGGAAAGAGAAGACCACAGAAGTTGGTGGCTGGGAGGGACTCAATGGGTAAAGTAACTGTGCTGCCAATGATTAAAGTCTTGCAGAAGCGAGTGCAGAACCCCCTCAGGCATTTGTCATCACTGCCGTGTCCACCCACAGGCCCCCCTCCACCAGTTCAGGTGGCAGCTGAATAGTTGCTGCTCTGTGTGCTTCTTATCTCTGTGGGGTAACACCAAGAGTTCTTCCCCCCTTTCATGATGAGATTAGAAGAAACTAAATTATAGCCTGCTGTGGACAGGAAGAGGGAGAGGAACCGTATCACACCTTGTGATGTTCTTGAAACACTCAGGAGGAGTGGCTGAAATGCTTGTGCCTATGTCCACGTGGCACAAAATGGCTCTGTAAGGCATGTCTTAGTCTGAACAGTGACTACCACATAGGAGCCACTGTTCATCTAACAAAAACTGATTTTAGGGTACAGTTTAGCATCAACACAGTTTAGGATCAATACCACAGCTGCTGACAGGTTATTATCACCAATCTGAAAACTTCATGAAAATTAATTGCCTCACACAGTTTCCTATGTATTGCTATTATGAATCAAAAGCAGATATATCCAAAAAATTAACATTCTTCTGACATGTCCCATAGACCTGATTACAACTCCATTCTCTTCTTGGGCAAGGTGATATTCCCTAAGTAATGGCTGTAAATTAACTGGAAATATTTTACAATGTTTATTTGCAGGTGCACACCAAACATGAACAATTTACCTTCTTAAGGAAAACAAATACATGCAAACATTAATTCAAATTTGCATGAGCTAGGATAGCAAACCAATTTTAATTAATAAAAAATGTAAACTGCAGTTAAATTGTAATTATTAATAATTTAAGCTGAATAAATTCCAATTTTCTTTTTTTTTCCCCCCCATGGTGAATTTATGGTTGTATGCACTGATGCTGCTGTCTCAAAGCAGTTTATAACATACAAGTGTTCGCTGTCTCTCCATCCCTTGCTGCCCCTCCAGCATCAGGAAGACTTCATATTATATAGCGGCCAACCTCAAACCACTAATGTAATGAGGGGTTTCAGGAACTGGACCAAAGTCGCCTTCTCAAATTGTGGTTTTTTTTCATGGGACCGACACATGATCCAGCCTCTCAGCCACAGGGGTGCAAATTTTCCTCTTTTTGCATCAAATTTAGGACATTCTTCAACTGCTGTGCTGGAGAAGTGCTTCAGCCCCTAGAACACATCTCAGCTTCCTTCCCGTGGCCTAGATCCCTGTATTTATTTAAATATTTGAATATTCATTGGGTAGAGGTATACACCTGGAGAGCTGGTTCACGTCTGCAGCAGCAGAGCAGAAGGGTGTTGGTGCCCATGGCCCCAGCTCAGCACAGGTGCCCGTTCCCCCATCCCAGAGCCGCTCTCCAGCTGCTGCCCCAGCTCAGGGCTTCTGGGCTGCAAAGGTGCTGCCCTGCCAGCCAGGCACAGGGAACTGGCACAGGGAAGAGAAAACACACTGAATGGAGCAAAAAACAGGCTCTTGCACCTGCAGCCTGATAAATCCCAAATCTCCTTGGGGTCTGAGCATGTTCATGCTGCTGCCTATGAACCAACACTCTGCATAACATCCTTGGGGAGGTGGCTGAACAGCACTTTAAAGTAAGCCTCTGATATCTGGGGGAGCATCTCAGCTGTAACAAGCAGTGATGTGGTGCATCAGGCACACCCTGCACCAGGAAACCAGCAGTAACTCCTGTTTCTGGCCTGCTGTCCCTATAGGCAGTGCCAGCACCTGGATCCCCTGCAGGAAAGCCTGGGGAGGAGAGGTACCACCAGCAGTGACCCATATGGGTACACACTACTCCCAGCAAGCCTCCAGCCATGCAGTTCTCCCTGCAGAGCCAGCTGCACCGAGGCAACTGGCATAACAGGCATAGCAGTGATGCCAAGAGGCCTTTCCCAGATCTTTTCTTCAAGAATCACTCCATGATGGGGGAAGAGAGACTTCCAGTGGCCCCCAGTGCCCCCAGTCTAGGCAAGGCTGTGGAGTCAGGGGGATGCAAAACTACGTGATGCACCTGTGGTCCCCACAGGAAGCCTGTGGCAGAAAAAAAGCCAGATCCTGCTTCCCAGCCACCACACTCTCCTCCATCCATGATGCTGAGGAAACAGCTGGAATACTTGAATATAAGTTCTGCTGCTTGTGTCAGCCCACAGCAAATATGCATCACATCCCAGGCTGTGCAAAATACAACCAAATTCTCAGAAAGGGTTATTAGACATTGGAACGGATTTCCCAGGGAGGGGGTGGAGTCACTGGCCCTGGAGATGTTTAAGGAAAGACTTGGTGTGGCACTTAGCGCATGACATGGTGGTGTTCACTCAAAGGCTGGATTTGGTGATCTCAGAGATCTTTTCCAACCTAACTGATTCTGTGAAGAACTTTTACAGGCACTTACACTGCTCTCTCTGTTCAGACCAAAAAAAAAACCAGTACAAAACTTGTGACCCACATGACTAACACTCTGTATCAGGAATTCATACCAGTGGAGGAAAAGCAAGGCTGCCCTCCACCTCAGCACAACTCCCAACTAGGAGCAGAGTGGGGCCATGTCATTTGGCTCCTGGGGGTGAAGGAAAACCCCATGTTCCTCCACATTCATCAGGAGCTGCCCAGAAAGGTTTGACCCCATTCCTCAGCTGAGGCATAAGTTAGTTTCCAAGTCCAATGCTCTTATTTCCAGATGTAAGGGGAAATCACACAGCACTAAAGGACAACCTAAGCAGGATGCACCCACTACTTTCAAACAGGAGTTTTGCCACCAGCTTCAAAAACAAAATTATTTCAGCCACTAACAGACCGTCAGAAACTGGTATCATCTGATGCTGGCCACAAAACATCAACATTTACTACACAACTAGGACGGGGGACTTAATTATCTACAGATTGCGACAAAAGTGAAAAGCTCATATAAAGGCTTGGTTTTTGAGCAAAACCAACCTTTTTTTAAAGTTCAAACAGCATCTTCAGAATCTCTGCAACTTCTCTGGTGAGAAAGAAAATGAACAATAACCGGCAGTGAGGAGCCAGACAAGTTACTGCCCTCCTTGGCAAGCCCAAGTGATGAAAGCAGCACAAAATAAGGCAGAGTTTTCTGCCTGCTGCCTGCAATGCACCCCCTCAGCACTTACAAGGAAGGAGTAGGTTCTAACTTGTAAAAAGGTTTTGTACAACCTCTTTGTTTTCATTTCAAATGTTGGAATTGCCATGCCTACACACACTTTACCTGCCAAAACATCCACAGCTTCTTATACTGCCAACTTCACAGCCTGTACATCAAAGTCCTTTCTTCTCGGTTTGCACAGTTATTTTTGGAAGTCAACATGGGTTATGTTGAAAAATACTTTCTTTCCATTCTTAAAGCCCTAAAATGTATTTCTTAGTATATAATGAGAGCTTTTTCTTTCTACTTCTAATGATTAAAATCTGGTGTCAAGTAAAAATATCCATTATTAGACTTTCACACACACCCACACAATCACAAACAAAAGCAAAAAAAAGGTGCAAAACCAGTGAAATCCCCAATGACAGTTTCCTCACAAGTGTTCTTGGAGAACAACTCTGAAGCTACTGGATCTTATGGACAACACCCAGTACAGAAGGGCTGGAGAGAACAAGCAGTACACACTGGAGACAGATTTGTCTGGAGGAACTGGAATTTCCCAGGCCAGCACTGAAGAGATGGCCATGTATTGATAAAAACAGCAGTTTACCTAGGATGATTTTTAAAAGCTCTCTGGGATATTCTATCTCTGTTTCTATCAAATTTTGAGTATGAAATTGTGAGCAAAATTATTTCAGCAGAGTTACGTGTGCAGGGTTAAATGAATTCTGAACACTTCTGAAAAATCTTCATTTGGTCCTTTGTGAAATCTTAAGGCAAGGAAAGAGGTGGTCAGGTTATTACATTATCTTGCTATTGAGTTACTATTAGTGATTTCCCATATTATACCCCTCCTGAAATCAATTACTCCTCTTTTCCTTTCTAGAGAAAAAAAAAACAAAAAACCAGCAAACCCAAATAAACCATATTTTGTCCAGCTGCCTCCTCAGACAGAATGTCAGACCCAGGGTGGAAGCTCCAGTGGGGGAAGAGAAGATATCTGCTTTTTTTCCTGCATAGGCTGCTCATGGCAGAATCCTTGAGAACTTCCTATGTGTTGGAACAATCAAGCCACAGAGGACACTGTCTTGGACATTTACAGTTTGTTGTCTCCTGGTCAAGTCATGATGCTTCATAAGGTTTGCTCTGTGAATCCTTAATTCAGCTCCAGTACTAACCAACCTCCAGATAATTTATTTCCCTGAAGCATTAAATCACTTGAATTCCCTGGAGAATGAAAGGCAGAACTGTATTCAAGGACATACACAATGGTATTAGATTCAGCTGACAGCTCCCCACCTATTTCCAAACTCAGACTTCCATAAGCTCATTTCTTTTGCAGTCATTTAACAGGGCTCACACTCTGCAATGCTCAAACCAAAAATGAAAAAAAAAATGTTGTGCAGCTGCCAAAATCATCTCCCTCAAAGCCAGACCACATTTTGTTTGTGTGGTTCTTTCTTTGCTCCATGCAAGCAGCAGGGCATCCCACCCACATCCCATCAAAGGTTTACTGCAGTTCTCTAAAAATATGCTCTTCCAAACAGCCATATTCTCTGAATATGGGCAGCAAAGAAAAACCACCTCAGCTGCAGCCTTATATTGAGCTGATTTTGCCATCTGACTACGTCAGACTTTGCCATCTCTGGGCAGGCTTGTCAGTGTCTGGCAAATGCACGTAATACATTGTGGTGAAAAATGCCCACTCTCCTCCACAATAGCAAGACTGACAGATGAGATTAGGCTTAATACAAAGAGATTATTAAATGGCTTTTTAACATAGAATTGGGTAGTGTACAAGTTCTTCTTCCAGGGGAAAAGAAATCATGTTTTTTACAATGAATTAGGCAACATCAAGAGACAAATGTTTTGAAAAAATTCCTAGTCTGCAAAATTAATCTCTGCATGATGCCACCATATGCCCATTTATTCACTTGGATTAGACTTTACAGCACCAGCTACTGCTCAAGGAATGGTAAGTGCTCGGGCAGGTAATAAACATCATCTGCCAAAATAATAAAAAATATTTAAAATTATGTTGATGACCCAACTAACCAGAAACACTGTACAGTGTAATTGTACTAGATGAAATTCTGGGCTCATTGAAGTCAATAGTACATGACCAGGAATTCACATATTGTTCTTATTTAAGTACAGCTGTTTTGCAATGTTTATTCCAAGCAAACTTGGATTGTAAACATGCATCAGTGCCAAAAGGAGTTGAGCTCCATTGCTATCCAGATACTTAGGGATTTGTCATATGGGGTGCAATCTGGTCCATTATACAACCTATTAATTAGTTCCACAGCTTCTCTCATACATTACTCAGTCTGCCTCTCTTTTCCAGATTTCTGGTTTTCTAGTTGCCAGTTTTTAATTGCCACATCAGGAAATATTATACGTGGGTCAAAAGCCATTAGCAGGATTCCTGGTGCTTGTCAATGCCTTGAATTCTGTAACACTGCTAAGTGTGTCTCTAACAAATATCTGAAGCAGGAAAATCCAGTGTTAATAGCAGCACCAATACTTTATCTCTTCCCATGGGGGCTGGCACAACTCTTCAGAAAATGTGATGGTTGTCATGGACAGAGCCAACAGTGCCTCGTAAAGAGGAATAAACAGCTGTGTTACTCAGCTGAGTGTGCTGTGTCCCATCAACCTCTGCTCTTTCATCCACCTGCACATCCCCAGCTGCCTCACCCCACATTACCCACAACTGCCTTGGCTGGTGCAAGCAGGGTTGGATTGTCACAAGCTGTACCTCCCACATTAGATGGGGACAGGCATGTCTGGAACTGGGGTCCAGTGGCAGTGAGCTGTGGGAACGTGCAGATGAAGGAGGGCACCACAGTGGTAGCATAACAACGTGGAAAGGAAGCAATGCAACAGGAGGTGACATCACAGGGACATCACGGGACACTTTTTATATCTGGAGTGAACTGTGAGACACAAGAGTGTGGCTGTGCCCAGTATGGACCTGCCTCCAGAGCACAACTCAAACCTGCACTGAAAGCAGCTTTGCCTTACAGCATCTCCAGGGCTCCATAGCACCTGGCAGAAACTGCTGAATTATATTAGAACAACTGGCTGTTGTACACCTAGAGACATCAAGGAACTATTGTTCTTCTACTGAGTCCTTCCAAAACATTTTCTTTCCTGTTTCCTGCTGGTTACATGCATGGATTTTAATATATACACACACACACATTCTCATTTAAATTACAATTTTGACTTTGAAGTACAAATAAAAGCATTCACATCTAATGATAGAGGCTTACCTACATCCCTGTCCCTGATGCAGTAGTCTGGAGAGCTCTCAAAGTATACTAGGTCATTCTTAGTCGGCTTCTTAAATTTCTTATTAGCCACAGTGAAACCCGTGCCATCTTGATTCATGACCACCTGAATGGCTCCGTTGTATTTCTTCCACAGATAATCTCCTGTTTTCCTAAAGTCTGCCATGGCCAGCCAGCAGGTCCTTAGAGTGCACGATCCACTCACACCATGACATTTGCACTCCTGTTTCAAAAACCGCTTCACAGCCTGTTTAGAAATGCACAGGTAAATATAAGTGTACACAGGTAAAACAAAGTGTAATTAATTGCTTCTCAGCCCTTTTCCATCCATCCTGCAGTGCCAGGCCTGCAATGGGTCTCCAAATCACGGTCTGTAGTGACACCCACTGGCAGCATCAAGTCATCCCCATGTGGTTGGTCTGCTCTGGTTGCTTGACTCACTGCACACACAATCCTCCAGCTGGTGGGCTAACCTTCCTGCTCCTGCCAGTCATCCCAAGGATCGATGTGGTCTACAGTGCTAGGACACAGACTGGAGAGGAGGAAACGATCAGAAATGGCCAGAATCATTCAGCCCCTTGGGAGGCAAAGGTTCCCCCTTTCCCCATTGTTCCAGCTGCAGGATTGCCTTGCTGATCCTCTGACCCTCTCCAGCTCATCTTCATGAAGTTGCCCTTTACCCCGAACAGCGTTTCAAATATTGCCCAGAAATTCATAGGCATTTCATATTTAAATGATTTTTAAAAGACTGTGTAAAGCATTGTACCTGTGCTAGGCATCAGATCTATGCAGAATTTTAAAATACAGTATACTTAAAATGCTTATACAGCTTTTAAGAAACATTGTAGAGTAAGACCTTCATTACTTTGCATTGGAGAGATCACCCTTATCATTAATTTAACATCTGGATAGCATTAAAGCCATTTCAGCTTAATCTCAGATATATAAGCTATCTATATGATGCTGGAGAACAACAGATGGGTTCATAGACAGTAAATAATTCATTCCTAATTATGTAGATATGGATATTTGATCTATAAATATTATGCCTTAAGGGTTCATGAAATATGAACTTTTTAGAGTTTGTACAAGAGGAACATCATCATGGGAAGAAGGTAAGAGAGAGAAAAACTCCATGATTAGAAGTGAGATTGATGCACAGCGGGGCAGCCTTTTTCAGTCAAGCACTTTGTAATAAAGTGAGAATGTATTACAAAACCAAAGGACTTCTAATTTTCTTTCCAGCTTGTCAATGATGTGACTGCTTCAAAGAAGTCACTGGCATTCCCACAGCCCCACTTCATTAACATATCACAAATCTGAGCTTTAAGCAGATGCTTGGTTTTAATTATCTGAGCAGAAATCAATTTAACAACTTGTACGTTTCAAACAACTTCCTGGAATAGTGGAAGACGCACATAGCACATAGAAGGTAATTTTTTGTCAGTGATGTTCCCATAGTGATATACAACATATTATGTTCTATGATTCATATGAGAATATTATAAATATTTGTGCTATTTATTTTTTGATTAACACAGTTGGAATAGTCTAGTTTTAAAAGAAATCTATCAACACCCCTTCTGGGGGCAAGAAAAAACCAAGGGCACAGATGGTCTTACCCAGGTCAAAATGCCAGGCTTGTGGGCAGCTGGGGTGGTGAGACCCCTGCAAAGCTAAACCTACACTACTGCACTGTGAATGCAAAACAGTGTTTCTGTCCGTAAAGAAGGTCCTAGAGCTTATGAGAACATATTTATTATTTTTAATTGAACATATTTATTAAAATTTCTTGATCTTTTTCTAAAAATTTACCTTACTACCTTAGTATTTGGCAGAAGTGGTTTTTTAAACTTAAAAATAATAAGATTCTCAAACACTACAGAAAGTACTTCCCATCATTCACCCCTAAAAAATCTGTGTTTGGGTTGTAGACTTCAGCCTCTTTTGGGCAGTAACAGAAACATGACCATAGTACTGCATGGGCCTGTAATTGATCTGAATAGCCTCGTCTGTCTACATTACATATTAATTACACCTGCTGGCAATAAACTGGTGAAGGAAAGATGCTGAAGAACAACAATTTTTCAGGAACATCATCTACTTGCTGTACAAAAAAAGATCAGAATACACACAACTTAATTCCTACTAAATATACATTAAGGAAAACCAAAGCCACAAAAAGTTTCTACAAGTAATTCCAGAAGTGCTTGGTCTAGCACAATTAAATATTTTTTTCTGTATTATTTCAGATGTCATGGGCGCAGCAAATTTTTACGTCTTAAATAATGAAACAGCATATTCCACTTTCATGCACTATTCTTACTTTTTATAGCTACCACCACAAAATGTTAGAGCAGATATTTCTCAGCCCTTGCACCAGAGGTGGGCAATACACCTGGCAACTACTCCTTCTAGTCACCTACAACGTGAAAGTAAAGACTTTTTAGTCGAAATTCAGGAATGGTATTTTCATACAATATTTAGAAAAGGAGTTGTAGATCATGCTCCAAGGCCACTGCCTTTTGGAGGGACATGTATTTTGGATTTATTTTCTTAAAAAGTGAAGTAATTACCTTTTATCCCTGCTTACTTTGTGATTAACTTTACCATATATATACAGAAATGGACAGAATGGGGTTTTTTTCTCAAGAGTTATTTTGAATTTGCTCTTTGTCAAGCCTGTTCTTCAGTGTGATCTTCAGCCTCTCTTAGCAATTGTATTCTGTATTAACCAAAAATAAAACTCCTGCTTATATAAGAATTAGGCTCAAAAAAAACCTCCTTCACTGATCCTTCAGCTTAGACTCCTGCTTAACTTCCCACACCAGTGATTCCAATAGGAATACTGTTAGGCAGTTGAATTCAGTCTGTAGATCTCTGTCACACTGAACCTCCAAGGGAGATAGAAACAGCAGCTCAGGCTCCTGCTCTTCCCATATTTCTTCCTAAGTGCTGAGACCAGACAGCAAGGGCCAAGTATTAACTGCCCTGGACACAAGAGAGTTGTCCAAGAACACCTCTAGGGATCTATTGGATGGACACCCACCTTCCTTCCAGCTCTGTTGTTGTGAAGGTTCATCAGTGCCCTGGCATCTTTTCCTTTCCGTTCTTTGGCATCCACAAAGGCTCTGGCAAATTTAATGCCATAGTCAATGTTATCACTGCAGCCACCCCAATCAAAGTGGCCCTTGGAGTCCTTGGCAGATCCTTTCTTCTTGGGATCACAGGAGCAGGATTTCAGCTCCCCTTGGCTACATGCCCTGGTGATGGCAAAAACAACTCCAGCAGAGGAGATGGCGTGTACAAAAGCAGATTCTCGACTACCTGAAACAAAAATGGTTGCTTTAAATATCACTGGGGTAGCTACTTTGAGTGGCTGTCCTATATCCAGACACTTAGCCTGGACTTTTTTACAGAGCAAAAGATAAACTAGGCTGAAATCACACAAATACACATTCCCTGGAGGCAGAATTAGTCATGGCTTAAACTTGAACCCCTCCCTGGTAAAAGCTCATCAATATAGTGTTAGAGTTGGAAAACATTAAACATTTGCTTCTGATATTGATTAATATACTTTCATGGATCAGTTGTTTTGTACAGATATTTGAACAGGACAGCTGGTATTCCTATCATATTGCATTAATTTAGAAGAATATATGAAGTGCTATTTGAGAGATAAGCTTAAGAAATTATTAAATAGGGACACAGAAACAGCATGTACATTACAAAATACTGCAAGTAACTCTTGAAACTATGTTTTCCTCTCCTGAAGCTCTTGGAATAGACTTTCCTGTTTAAAGCATGTTAGGGAGAAAACCTGGGTGTTATTTTCTGAAAAATAAGTTAATATTAGGTTTTCTGCCTAGAATCTAGCCCGTAACCATAATTCACACAAGTAAGTTCCATTAAATCAGTGGCACTGCTTGTGTCATGCTTGAGGCAGGATTTGGTCTGGCAGCTGTGACTTCTGCATGCCAGCTGCTCTGGCAGCTTTCCCATCTCCTAATCAAGGTACTATACTACATCAAAGATTATCTGAATTTCTAGACTATGCCTACTCATAGGCGATTAGGTACATATTTCAGTGTAATAATTGTTTTTAAGATGTAGTAGTTTACATTACACTGCCACAGATCTATTTATGGTAATGGAATATTTTCCTACTTTTAAAGTTTTTAGCATAGGAAGGATGACAAGTAGATTTTTGTGCAATATCTAAGACAACTTGCAGTGAGAGAGACCTCTTTGCAAGGCTTGTAAGTCGTAAGTGATGTTAGCACAGTAAAAGAGGAGTAAAAGAGGACCCCAAAGACATATGTTAACTATGACCTTTTGTAGAGGCAAAATTACACCATAGAATTTATTATTTAGTATAAGTGGCACAACATTTTAGTGCAGTATCACCACAAATGGGCCCTGAACTTCCACATGCTTGTGAAAGCCCTGTGCAAATGGCAACTAAAAGCTTAGAAAAGGACTGGGCAAACCATGCCTTTCCTACACTGCCCTGACAATCAGGCAGAAGTTACCATGGCTTGTTACAAATCACGCTCTTTTGAAGACTGATTTCTGAGAAAACTTACTCAGAAATATCAAAAATTTGTAAAGTCTGAATTGAAAAGAAACACTCAATATTGTTGGAATAGAAAAGGTTTTTTTGAGTTTACTGAACTAATCAACTTTATTAGAGCACTATCAAGCTACATTTCCATGGCAATCACAGCCTGATCAGGCTCAGAGCAGAGCTCAGAAGCCTGATGTTGTCATTTTCTCACATGAGCCAACACTGAAAACTTCACTTTTGGAAAAACTGCATTTTTACTTTTTTTTTTTTTATTAAATAACCTCATCATTATGAGACTATGTTCTGCCAGACATGTTTTCCTGAATATCAGACAAACCTCATTGAAAATGAGCCTATGGGTGACGTTACTGGTTACTCACAAATAATTGCTAGGGGAACATGAAGCTGGTTACAAGAACCAATGGCTCACCAACAGCAGAACCTAGCACGGAATGAAAATCCCCCTGCTTGGGTCAGCGTCCCCAGTGTCTGTCATCCTCCTCTCCGTCCCCACCAGTGGGGTGATGCTCCCAGGGTACTTTCCTACTCCCCTCCTTGCAGGTGCCATGCTGCTCACAGCTCAGAATGATGCGGGGGACATTCCAGGGACACAAGTGCCAGGGCAGGGTCAGCCGTGCTGGCTGCGCACCAGGGAAGGCCATGTGTGCAGGGTGCGGCACTTGGTGAAAAGAGCTGCAGTTACTAAGGATTTCAGCACGTTTATCCCTCGGGTAAGGACATTCTGACACAGTAACAAATACCAGACATTTCTTAGAGTCAAACGGGCCGCAATTGAGATTTAAGACTCACCAGATGCCTTACTCCGACCTTTAGATGACAACACCACCCTGGTTAGCCATCTCCCTCAGGGCGGGAAGCACAATGTAGTCCTCAGTTGCTTGTGGTCTGCCAGGTGTGTGTGCCCTGCCTCTCTCTCTCCCAGAGCCTGACCAGAAATGTCGCAGTGCCTGGAGGGCAGTGCTGCCCCGGCATGGGCACAGACCCCTCACCCCGCAGATGGCACAGCCCTGGAGGGACTGCACCCTGCTGCTGCGCTTTCCCGGCTAAATGCTCCAGCGGGAATCGGCCTGCAGCAGGGATTGTCGTCTGCCATCCCAACGCACTTTTTGCGTTTTAGCTGCCCCTTTCGGCACCCCGTCCCGAGTATTGGTACCCTGTGACTGGGCTGTGACGGAAAGTCTTCTATCCTGCTGCCATATTCTGATGCTTCAATTTCCCTGCAGGCCATAATATGCGGGCTTGATATCCATTATGCACCAAAAAAAAGTCAACTCGGGAACTGCAGAGCCAGCCCCTAATATGCCAAAACCCCACACTGTCTCTCTGATTTGATATAGGTTTTTGAGCAATACAGATCTTCACGTTATCATATATGCTGTTCTGCTGGCCGTGAGACCCTAAAATAACTTTGCACGTCCTCTTCCTTTCCTCCCGAAATGTAAAACTAAGCTTCACCCTTGCTAAGACCAAGGACAGAGGAGGACGGCCACAGCTTCTCATGGTTCCCGCACACTGCCCGGGGGGAGGGCAGCCCTAAAACACCCCGTTACCCTTACGAGGAACACTTGTACCCGGACGCCGACTCTCCAAATCCCCTTTCACCCTCGGCCCGTGGGCGCGGAGGCCGCACGCCCCACCCAAGCCGGGGAAGCCCCTCCCTCCCTCCCTCCCGCCGGCGCGGCCCGCGGGACTCACTGCGCAGCAGGACGCGGCCGAGGAGGCGCTGCCCCCGCTCCAGGGCGTTGCAGTCCCAGCGGTGCCGGCGGAACTGGTGCTGGCACTCGGCCGTCCAGGCGGCCACGCCGCGGCCGATGGAGAGCATCGCCTCGGGGTGCCGCCGGCACAGCTGCCGCTGCCGGCTCACCAGGCCCGGCACGTTGTCGCACATCACCCGCGACGAGCCCACGGCGCCCATGTACCTGCGGGAGGGAAGGGGCAGGGCAGCACCGGGGGCCCGCGCCGACCCCCGTGCACCGACTCCGAGGGAAGGAGGGTCCTCAGCGCCCCGGAGCCTTCCTCTGGCGGGTCCCGAGCTGCAGCTACCTCTGCCTTTTTGGTGGAAATCCTTTACAATTAGTCATCGACCCTATGCTTTTTTAATAACGTGAAGCATTCAGAACCCCAAGCCCCGCTATTGCAGCTCCGTGCAGTACTTAAAAAAAAAATAAACCTTGAAAAAATTAAATTACATCATCTGTATCCAGATGGTCTCTATTAGTCCTGAAACATTTCGAAAGGTACCTTTCATAAAATCCAAACTTCTATAGGTGTCTTTTGAAGGGATCAAACAGAAGAAAACGTCCTTTTCTTGGATTTTCATTATTTTATACAATCATAAAATCGTTAAAGCCGTGACTTACAAAAAATATATAGTTAGGTGGCGTATAGAAGACACCATGACAAAAAGTCATCCCAATAAATAATGTTTATATGACTAAGGACACAGATAGTAATTTTATTGAAACATGCTTAGTCTGATAAATCGGGCTTTGATCGCGCATCAGCCAGAGTCAAGGTTAAATGTGTTCCCCAGGATTAAAAGAAGGGGGTTAACTCCTCTCCTACACCAAGACTTTCCAGCCTGGGCTTGGTTGGGTCCCCAGTTTGAGGGGCAGGTTTATGTTCCCATTCTAAGGCTTTTTGCAGCGAGCGAGGCTGCCTGAGACGCCCCACGCCGACATCAAATATCATTTGAAGCCGGGCCCTGAGCTGCCCGCCGGGCTCTCAGCCCTCTGCCCTGGCAATTTGCAGTTCAGCGAGTAGAAACTGTGAAGGAGGAAGGGGCGGGGGAGGGCGAGGAAGAAGGAAAAAAATAAATTAATAAAAAAGTAGCGCCGCTGTAGCCAATTCCCAGCGCCGCCGGGGCGCGGAGGGGCGGCTGCCCGCAACAGCGCTTCGCCCGCGCCCCTCGGGCGTATTCCCCTCCCGCCTCCCTGCCCTCCTCCCGCTCCCTCCGCGGCCCCGGGCAGCGCCGCCCGGGCGGTGCTCGCTGCCCCCGCCGGGCCGGGTCCCCCCGCACCGCTGCCGAGAGCCCCGGGTAGCCCCCGCTGTGCTGTAGTTGCGCTGTGCTTATGCGGAGGAGGAGGTCAGAGAGCGGGGACGGGGTATGCGAGGAGGTGCCGGGACCGTCTAAATCCGCTCGCTTTAAGGCCGGACTTTCTAGACCGGAGCAGCTCGCAGCAGCGAGCTCCGCTTCTGCGACACTGAGAGGGAGAGGTTTCCCCCACCGCCCCTAATTCACAATTAATCCGACCCCACCTTCCCCAAGAGCAAATAAAAATTTCTGGAACTGCACAGCTTACCACCATGAGGAGGTGACTGGTGGGGTCGCCCAGACCAAGACCAAGGGAAGAGACCACCAGATCCCAGGGAGAAAGTTCATGTTAGAAACGCTTCGGTCCACATCAGGTCAGTTGCGGGGGCCAGAAGAAATCCCATGGAGCAACAAGGATGAGCAGGGGCAAACACATCTCGAGGGCTACCTTCTTTCCCGTGGGTCAAGCACCTTCGCATCCCCACGCGCGATCGCGGGGCTTACTGATCCCCTGCCGGGATGCGGGGGATGCCGGCTGGGGCATCGCTCTGGATTCCTCTCGGCTCGCCCCGCATTAAATCCCTCAGGCCATGGAGTTCAGCCCCGCTCCCATCCTTCATCTTTGCCCCGATCCAGCTCTTCCCTGCAGTCACGGCAAAACTGAGGGGCTGATGTGGGCTGCTCTCAGACTGGGTGGGTTCTGCTTTGGTTGGTGTTTTTTTTCCTCTGAAACTCTGATGGATGAAATGATGTCAAGAGACACTGGGGGAAGAGGAGGAGGTAACACCTCTGATTAGGCAAGGAATCCCGAGGAGCCAGTTGCTTTCCAATAACCCTACAAGCAGACAGTGAGTTCAAACCCGTCAGCAGATGCTACACGACCCGCCGCGGAGCCGGCGGCAGCCCCGGCAGTCTGGTACAGAGCGGCAGCACTTGGCACCTCTCGGGGTTTGGCACGACGGCAATTCATGGCTCGGTACGCGTACCCGCGAACATCGAGCACGGAGCGGTGCCAGAGAAGCAGAGAACCAGAGCAGTCCCGGTATGGGGTGGACACCGCCCGGCCACCTCCCCTCGCCCCGGGCCCCGCAAAGCCGGGCCGGCTTCTCCGCGGGCACGGGCGCGCCTCCGCCCCGGGGGGACCCTCGGCCCATGGGCTCCGGCAGGGGGACGGGCTACGCGCCACATCGCGCCTGAACCCCGGGATGGGGGAATCCGCCGCCACCGCACCGCTCCCCGGCCCCAGAAGCAGCTGGCAGCCCCCGCCCGAGAGAGGGCGATGCGGCCGGGGCTGGAAGCAAACTCAAGAATAAGGGATTTAGCAACTTCTTCACTTTGTGTCATCTCTGGAAATCAAATGCAGGGTCACATATTCCAAACCCTCATTACCAAGCTGGAGATACCCCACTTCCGAGACAGCATTCATTGGCTGAAAATAAGACACACCTTAGCCCAAGGTTGCTAAGTGAGTTAGGGACTACGCAGCTCTTGTTACTAAAAGAACCCCGCAGTTGTCAACTCCAGGTGAAAATCCTGGAAGAGCAAGCAAGGAAGCACCCTTTAAGAGCTGTTGTTCTTCAGGCTGCGTATTACAGCCATTCTCCTGTTCTCAGTGCAGTTTCTCAAGATCACAGACACCGAACTAGATGTAAGCACAGTTTCAGAAAGAAATACAAAAAGTAGAACTACATGAAGTTTTGAGGTGGTAACATTCACCCACTTACCAACTTAACTTGAATCACACCAAACAAACCTCAGAAATCAATACCAAACACCCACCCACAATTGCAGTGTCAGAATCTTTTGACTGCAAAGACTTCCGAGCAAGAATAATTGAAGCTTGGGACACATGAATGCTTCTACAACAGTACCACTTGCCCAGAGGCAACTACAGCTCCTCTAACTCCAGCAGGTCTTAAAAGCAACAGATGAGCATTCAGCATCTGAGACAACGTAATCAGTGTAAAAACACTCAAATTTTTAGCTTCTGGCCAACTTATTTCTTACATTTAAAATATACTTTGGATCAATTACCAGGGCAGAGAAACACCAGTGAGAGGACAGCAAATTCCAGCAGTATTTTAGACCCATACAAGGAGAGGCTACAATCTTCCCTGCTACCAGCTTTCTCAGGCTTGCAGTAAAAAGCTTAGAATTTCTCATACCCTCTGTATTAACAGGAGCTCATTTACCTGCAGCTACTGCATGAGTGGCTTATTAACAACATCCTTTTCTTCTCCTAAGTCATTTATCCCATCTGCATTCCAGCTGTATTGCCATTCAGATTTTTTCTCCAACCCCTCCACTTCATGCTGGCCCTACAGAAGTTCACCTTGGATCCATTATTTCTACTAGCAACCACACTCATTATAGAGAATGACAAAACAGGCAAGTTTGGAAAGGAACCTGGGGGACCACACTGGTTTTGCACAGCCAGGTTTAGGTAGCAGGGGGGCCATAGGGGTAGTTTCTGTTGAGAAGATGCCAGGAGCTTCCCACACTTCTGACAGAGCCAATGTCAGCCAGCTCCAAGACAACCTGCCAATGGCTAAGGTCTAGCCCATCAGCGATGGTAGCTGCACCTATGGGACCGCTATTTGATAATGTGAAAAAAACCCTCTGCAAGAGCAGTTGTGCCAAAGAGTGTTAGACGATGTGAGAGGAACAGCTGTGGAGACACCCAGGCCAATGAAGAACAAGGGGGAGAAGGTGCTCCAGATGCCAGGGCAGAGATTCCCAAGCATAGTGAGTCGGGCTGTCCTCCTGCAGCTGACGAGGTCCATGATGGAGCAGAGATGCACCTACAGTTCATGGAGAACCCCATGCTGGGCTGAAGGAGGCTGTCACCCTGTGGGAAGGCCATGCTAGAGAGCAGGGTGGTAGCAGCACTTGTGCCCTACAGGGGACCCACAACAGAGCAGTCTATTCCTGAAGGACTGCACCCCACTGGGGTGAGCAGGGGGGGACCCACACTGGAGAAGTTAATGAAGAATTGCAGCCTGTGGAAAGGACTCAGTCACACTGAAAAAGTTCACGGAGGACTGTCTCTCATGAGAGGGAGTGCTGGTTCCTGATGCAGCCTGGAGAGGCTGCTGGCCTCCCTTGCTGCAAGAACTGACAATCTAGAAATCTGTAGGTGTCTTCAACAAGTACTACGTGCAGAGTTTCTCATACAGTTAAGATATCATGCCATGTGCAATACAGATGACAGTGGAGTTAGCCAGAGCACTGTAAGTCCCATTTTCTGCATGCCTTCTGAAATCAAGCTGAGGTTTTTCAATACAATAATGAAAATAATGTAGTTAAACCTGTATTTCTACATTCAAGTAAAGACTGTTTTCAGGAAAGGTGAAGGCATGGAAGGCTCATCTGAATTTTTTTTAAGAAAAACTCCACCAAACTCTTAAGTAGAACACATCTTTCCCATATATATAACAGCTAGTAACACACCCCAAAAAACCTGAAAATCCTTCCCCAGAGGTATCTCTGTGAGTCCCACTTCCAGGAACTATGGCTCTATATCATATGAAACTACACAATTTGGATCAGGATAAAAACTAGAAGTAATTTATCACCTATTAAAATGGTTGAGATCACATAACTCATTTCATGTCAGTAATACCCCATTGTCATATCTCACTCATATCTCAATATAGCCCCATTACATGAAAATTCCATTTCTAGAATAGGGAAATTTAAATTTTCAAATACACACTTCACCCCTGCCTCCAGAACAAAGAAATGACAGCACACGTCTTTAAAAGCAGAAATCTGCAGTTTTGATACCTATTAGACCTTCAAGGCTTTGTAGCCTTGCTATCCACTAACAGGTATCAGAACAGTAGTCTCTGTACATAAAGATCCAAAGCAACATTTGTAGTACTTTACAGCATGTTACATTTGTACTAACACAGCAGTTTTATTTGGGAAAGACAACCTGTAGCTTTTGCAGAACTGGTGAAACAGAGAAGGAAAATGCAAACAATCACCTACTCACAAGGAAGTTTTGGGAAATACCTGTAAGGGTTCAAAGACAACAAAAGAAAGAATAAAAAATTGCACATTTTAAGTCTTGTCCTCAACAAGGTACTTGGATGAAATAAAAGAAGATAAACCAAACACATGCTGAGGTCAGTGGAGAATATAAGAGAAAAAAAAAAGCTCACTCTTTCTCTGTTTAAGAACACACATACTCCAAACTGCTCTTTATTACTTGTAATTGGCTAGCAGGAATAATTAAGGGTAATGCCTTATAAATGGCCAGGTACTGCACAAGTCAAATTTAAAGAGCAGGACTAATCACACAGAAGAGACACAGGACCCACAAGCCACAGAGTATCTTAGACAGGAAAATTTTTTAAAAAATCTTGAAGCTCCTTCAGATCTCCACAGGATTGCCCAAGGCCCTAATTTTACATAACCATCTAAAGATTCAGAAAAGGCCATGGTATGAATAGTCATCCCTATAAAGACAAGTTAGGTATCCAATGACGTTGCAAGTAGGAACCTCGCTGCATCTTTAAGCAACCAGGTATCCAGCAGGATTTGGCCTGAGGTCCATTCAGCTCTCAATCCTCAGCATCTCAATTTGCACTACTGTAGGATGAGAACAACAGCTGCAGGGCTGCCAGTTTACCTGCTTAATACATGCAAAGCTCTTCAGCATTCTCCTCCAATCCCCTCATGGATGTGCAAATGACTGTATTCTTACTGTTCTGGGATAATGACTGTAATTTGATGACTTGCAGAAGGAGGCCTCTCAGCAGGGACGTTTTCATATGAAGGCTCCCTCAGGAGGTGCTGGTGGGGGTAAGAATTCTGACAGTGGAGCTCAAGGGGCAGATGGAATCTTTTTCTTTGCTTCCTGCCCTATCACTACCATATTGTGACACCTTGAAAGGGGCACTGCAACAATATGAAAGTGAATAAAGGATCTTGAAATGCACCAGTTTGGGAGCAGAAAAAACCCAGGAAAAAACTTATGTTTTTTTGCCTCTGGCTTCATCACTCTGTAGGATGTTCCTGGCACTGAAGGAGGAAAGGAGGTAAAACAATTGCAGTAACAAGGAAACACTAACACCCAATGCAATTCTCAAAAAAAGGCAGAAAACAGCAATAACAGCGATTGGAACAGCACTCAAGTTTTTATCTTCTCCTTACTAGCCTCTAGAGGGAATACCAAAGGTTTAGACTCCACATAACATTTCTGAAAACTCAAGAGACCAAAAGTTTCACATAAACCCATTCAGGTTTATGGTTTTTTAGACTTTTTGTTTTGTTTTGAAAGAAAAATGTTCCTTCCAAAATATCCAGCATTTTTACAGATGTTTACTGAAACTTGCAAAAACATAACTAATTTGAATTCACTTACACCAACCTACTTTTTTCCCAACATAGCTGGTTTGGTAAGCAGATCAAAACCAGTTACAAGTGTTTCACTGTGGGATTACAAACACCTTTTTAAGTGGAAAAAATATTAAGAAAAAAATTGTAGTGAAAGACCAGACCAAGAAAAACCAAGCTCCTATGCCTTCTGGGTTGTCTGCATTCTTATAGCAAAAGATTACTATAATCCTTTTAATAGATGTGATGAAACTCTTACTACAGGTGAGTATTCCTAAGGAAGCAGATTTCAGGCATAATTTAAGTATCCTAGTTCAGTGGGAAATGACTTTTTAGACAATATGTAACAAGATCTCCACAGCTCTCTTGATTGTGGAGAAAAAAAAACGCATGTCTCTGTGCAAGATCTTTATCAACATAAAACTGAAAGTGTTATTTAAAATATTTTAAACCCTCATAACCCTCAAAATGCATCTGCATTATAATTTTAAATACAAACATGTGATATATAATCAGAATTTGCTTATATTCACCTCTGAATAGGTAAAAGTAAAAAACCAAAACTAGTAATTAGTAAGTAATAATCACAGTTTTAAGCCAAAAAAAGAAAAGTAGCTTTGACAAGATTTTAGACCTACATTCTATACCAACAATTTCAAAATAAAACTCTAAGATACTCTTAAATAACAGTTTTAATTTTTAAGAACTTTATTTTTAGATCAAAGCATATACTAGATACAAATACTAAAGAAATTATGAGAAGCAGCTCTAAACTTAAATTTGGGTTCTCTTTGCCACTAATTTAATTACAAATAAGAAAAAACCAAATCCAAGCAATGTTGCCACTCCCATTTTTACTAATCTCTTTTCCAAGGTGGCTGCTTTTTCTGGAAGTTTCACTTGGTTAGGTTTATTCTTCTCTTCATACTGAGACAGACGTTAAATCCATGGAAAAAGGGAAAAAAAAAAAGTTAGTGTGAAAGCTTAAGTAGATTATGAAGTACCCAGCCCTAAGAATCTGCATGCATCTAGGATTGCTATTACTTCTTTCTGTCTCTGTCCTACTTAATTTGAAATAAAGGTGCGTAAATGTTCATCTTATCTGATGTTCAATCATTCTGTAACATATACTAGAAAAACAAACTGTTCATTTACAAACTTAATTACTCAGGAGTAAAGCACTGTTGCTATTAGATGCTACAAAAATCTAATAACTAAACAATTGAACTCCGACTGTCAAGTGTTTTGACTAGAACTTCTGCCATTTAATTACTAAAAAACCCTGTTTATTTAAAAAGGAAGTTAAACATGTAACAGATTAGGGTTTCTCGAAATTAAAGGGAGAGTGGAAAGTACCTTACAAGTGCCTTCTCAAATTCATGTTGAACCTGAGTCAAGCCTTGTCATAAAGAACAGCAGAGTTAGGTTCCTACCTTAGTTCACAATGCTTGGAAGGCCATCTCATTTACTATACTCTCAAAAATTATACGCTACAGACACGGACTGCTGGCAAAGTCTTGTCATGACTAAGCTTAGCAGGCAGCACTGAAGACTTCAAGGGAATTTATACAAACATGTTATGTAAGAGGTTTAACTGTTTCACTTAGATCCACATGTTCATAATAAATACTTGAGTGCTCTACATTCAAAAGTTCTCCGTCATAAATTAAGTAGCACAAAAATGTCTTGTATTAAGTATTCTTAAGTAAAATCCATAAAACATAACAGGATTTTTAAAAGGATTTGCATTTTTGAAGTAATGAGAAGGCTGTTTCACACAGGTTACAAAGACACCCTGCTTTGTCTTGACAGCTATAAAACCTTACATACAGATAAAGTCAAGTGGCACTGAATCTGGAACCCTCCCAGCCCTTATAACCGGTTTGCATATATAGGAGGCAAATATATACACAACTGATGATTGCATATGCAAAAACAAGAATAAATAGCTAGTAAGTTCTTTGCCACAGTCTTTACCTCTTAATATATTTGGTGTTAAGTGATTTATTGGGAGAAAGCTGTTATATTACATCAAACTTACTTAAACTACAGGAAATTGCATTAGTAGCATTATACTCAAGGTCTGAGTTCCACATGGCTTCGTTCAGCAACAGATTCCTTTCTGACACTGATGCCCCATTTACCCTACCCCAGCAGCCGTTCATTTTACCAGCCTATTACTTAAAATGACCCCATCTGACAAGAGAGTGTCACTGTGTTGGTTTGAGAATGACTGATGTGGTGCTAACATCTAGCCTTGACCTCTCCCACCCTCTTCTTTTGTCACTCTGCAGAGTTATCTGGGATGCCTCCCATTCAATCCATAAAACCTTAGCATCTTCCTTGTGAGTCAATAATTCCAAACAAAAGATTCCTTAATTAAAAAGAGCGTAAGTATTCAGCATGGCATCTATGCCAGTGCTGTCCCAGAGCAGAGGGATACATTCCAATTAATTCTTTCGTGCACTACAAAGAAAAAGGTAGATTGTGCTTTCTTCTGGAGATTCTCTACACTGCCATGGAATATTAGAGATTATTTCTCATTCTCCCCATGAAAAGGTGGAAGGGGGAGAGACTGATGCAATGTCCAAGCTAAGGCTAAACAGCCTTTGGCAGACCAAGGCATGAAACATTTCCCTTACAGATGTCACATTTGAGGTTGCATCAGAAACTGGTACACAGTATTTAACAGCCTCACTACACACACTCACCTCCACCACGAGGTCCTTCAGCTTGCTAACTTCTTCTCCCAGCTTTTTAACACTGCAAATCACGTCTTTGCAGACTTCAATATAACATTCAGTTGGTGCCCACTGCAGTACCATCTATTAATAATTAGTTATTTACCATAATTATATCATCATAGAATATAATTTAGTATTCTACAGTTAATGTATCACAAAAGACAGTGCCAGAAAAGGTTTATAACTGCATTTATGATGAGTTTTAATTGTATGATTTATGCACAACCACCTACTACTCCCTAGCAGCCTTTGTTGGAAACTTTTGTCACCTTAACTCTCCCATCAGTAGATATATGAAGAAACAAATCTATCTCCTTTAGTTGTGCATCCTAACTATTTGAAATAAATTATTTTTAAGAAATGTCCTTTAGAGAAAGGGCATCGGACAGCTTTATATAACTATATAATAACCAAGATGGTTGATGAATATTCATAGTTTTTATTTTACAAGGTGGAATAATCCATTCTAAATCAATCTCCTGTTTGGTTGAATACCTTGTGAGAATTTTTGATGAAATGGTTATTCATGGTCTGCACAGGAATGATCAGCTTACTACACTCTGTATTCAACATCTGAAGAAACTTCAGCAAGTCATCTTCACTAGAAAAACAAAATGATATTTTGTTATTTGTCAAATGCTATAACTTTTTGCAAGCTGAATATTACCTATGGATTTCCAACACTGGCTAGTGAGTTAGACATGCAGTTTCATAGCATACAAAAACCCCAGTATCATTTTAAAAGTGAGTAGGTAAAGACATTTAACATCTTACCAAGTTGTTTTTTCGGTTTTTTTTCCTCTTGTTTGTCCCATTCCCTCCCTTCCCTGCCTTATTTTGGAAGGACAGTATTTCTGACCTGCAGCTTACATTTTTGAGGTACATGTGAGAGAAAAAGTCTGGCTGGTACTTTGGAGCTAGGACTGAAATGACTAGGTTTAGGGTCATTTAGTCTCCAACAGAGTTGAAGAAAGTAAGAATTCAGTAATACTGGCATGGCCCTTGCATCTGGAAACATATACCTCAGAGCCTTAAATATCTGGTATTACTTATTTTGAAGGAAAATTTTCCTTGATGCTCAAATACAAGCAAGAAGACAACTCTTAAAATTAGTTTGACCCATGTCTCCAAAAAGTGGAGAGAAGGACAGAAAAATTTAACAGAATATTTTCAGCTTTAAGTTTCTAGAGCTTTCACAGGACACTGACTCAACTTTACTGGAATGTCAGAGAATTTTAGTCGTAAGTCATGCTGCTGGCCACTCACCTGAAGAGGGAAAGAAGGCAAGGAAGAAGATCATCCAATTGTTTTTACTGAGTAAGCTCTCAAACCCTGAAACTCTGAGAACACTAAACATCTGGAGACAGTCTGAAAGTTTCTCCCACATTACTATAGTCAAGCCATCATCACAAATGTTTTCTTCTACTTAGATAACTTTTTAGCTGTCTGGGATCAGTTATGGCACCTTTTCTATTTCATCACAAAGGAAATTATCTTTTGGAATTCTGGAAGGATTCTTGGCAAATATAAAGTATGTCATAGACTTGAACTAGGGAGGGGGGAAAAGAAAAACATTTATTTTATCATACTACTTCACCACACCACAGTTCTTAAACTCTCCATTGTCATAGAATTTTATAGCTGTTGCAATGACATGCTCTCATATTTAGAACTGTTTAGAAATAGTGTTTTCAAAAAATTATCACTTTGAAGAAGTGATAATGGCTGTCAAAACATCAGTGGCTAAACTGTGCTAGACACTCGGTAAGTTTATAATCAATCAGTTCAAGATTTTCTACTATGTTAGTTTTTCTATGACTTAATGACTGATTCTCCTTCTCACACAATGACTTTGAACAAGTGAGAAGTAAAATCTTTATATAATAGCATGTAAACACAGCCTAAGATTTTAGTCTAAAGGTCAGATGCCTAGAATACATGTCAGGCAATTTTCTAGAAAACTATGCAGTGCTTACCATAACTGAAGTGCTGTCATATTTTGTGTACATCGATTTCTAATCAATCAATTATTTTCTGGTTTTGAGAACTACATATTATCTAAACTCACACTGTACTAGGAATAAGATACGTCACTGGTGTGAGAGACTGCATCAGATACCGTCTGCATATTTCACTGTATTTGGTCACACACAGTGAATGGGTAATTTTTGGTCTTTCTCTACTTACTCCCTCTGTTCAAATTTTTAAGCTACTCTGCTTGACTGTATGTACTAAACACTACTGTGGAACAATCTGAAAAAAGCGTACATTTTAACATAAAAATGCATAAAGCTTAAACTGGGCAAAGTCCCCTTAAACTGTAGCTAATTTTTGCTTGCAGAAGAATCAACATCCATTTCCAAAGGCACCTAACAGATGCCTGGTCTACGACCTCAGCTCAGCAGCAAAGTGTCTATTTTAATACAAATGGCTCAGATGCTGTGAAAATATTTATGGTGTATCCATGTCATGCTAGTTTATATCCTCTTGCATGCTGGAAGTTTAGTTCTTCAGTACTGCAGCACATGTACACGTTTGCAGCATTCCATCCTGAAAGTACATAATTGTTTTGATGGAGAATTACAAAATCATGGAATAGTCTGTATTGGAAGGGACCTTACAGATCATTTAGTTCCAATCCCTCTGCTGTGGATAGGGACACCTTTCACTAGACCAGCTTGCTTAAAGTCCCATCCAATCTGGCCGTGAACACTTCTAGGAATGGGACACCCATAGCTTTTCCAGGCAACCTATCCTAATATCTTCCCACCTTCACAGTAGAGAACTTCCTTCTTACATCTCATCTAAATCTACCCTCCATCAGTTTGAAGCCATCCCCCTTTGTCCTATCACTATAAGCCCTTGTAAAAAGTCTCTTTCCAAGTCTCTGGTAGGCCCCTTTTAGGTCTCTCTAAGGTCTCCCCACAGCCCTCTCTCCTCCAGGCTGAACATCCCCAAGTCTCTCAACCTTTCTTCATAGGACTGGTGCTCCTGCCCTCTTGGGTGATTTTTGTGGCCCTCCTCTGAACTCCCTCTAGGCTGATGTCCTTCTTATGCTGGGGGTCTTGGAGCTGGTTGCAGTAGTCTAGATGGAGTGTCACAAGAGCAGAGTAGACAGGGAGAATTCCCTCTCGACCTGCTGGACACTCCTCTTTTGATGCAGCCCAGGATACGATTGGCCTTCTGAGCTGCAAGTGTACATTTGTTGGGTCATGTTGAGCTCCTTCCAGGAGTTGAATTTAATGATCCCTGTGGCTCCCTTCCAACTCAGGATATTCTGTGTTTCTGTGATTCTCATCAACCAACATCCCCAAATCTTATCTCCTCAGGTCTGCTCTCAATCCATTCTCTGTGCAGCCTGTACTTAGGCTTGGGATTGCCCTGACCCAGCACACTGAACTTGGCCTTGCCAAATTTCATGCACCCACCACTCAAGCCTGTCAAGGACTGCCTGGATGGATAGTATCCTTTCCCTCCAACACACCACACAGCTTAGTGTAATTGGTACACAGACTGAGGGTGTACTCAATTCCAGTCTTCATGTCTCCAGCAGAGATGTTAAACAGCACCAGTCCCAACACCAAACCCCTGAGGAGTGTCACTTGTTACTAGTCTTCACCTGGACGTTGAGTCGTTGCCCACAACTCTTTCCCAGTGTGAATATTCACCCAAATCCTTATCTCTGAGTGGTCTCTGAATAAAATCTCCTCACAGACCAGAACAAACATCAAAGTCCTCTATCAGGACACGAACTCTTGGCTCTTCCAGCCCATCTCAGTCTTTCAAGAGCTTCCTCAAATGCCTTGCACATTCTCCGAAGTCCGACAGCTCAAACTTTGCAGTGTGCTGCAAAAACGTTCCTCAAGGTGGCCACAAAGTCTCTTTTTCATAAGTACAGTAGTGGATAAAGATAGCAGCACAGCATCAGCACTGGGAGCAATCAGTGTATGAATGACTGGTTGGGAGTGGAATACATACTGCACAGTCTCATGGAACTGGGACTCTAAAGACAACACAATGGCAGGATGTCATCATGACGTGACTGCTAATGCACAGTGTCAGTGCAATTCAGTTGCCTCCAAAGCAGGCAGACATGTACAGACTGAATTTGAATCCATATTCTTTGGGCTGATGAACAACATAACAACAGGGACTTTAGCATTCAAACAGTACAGACAGCTCTACCCAGTATTTTGGAGAGGGAAGGGATATATGTCTATGAGAGTACCAGCACAGCTGTCAGATCACTAGTCAAGGGGGAGATACACACACTTCAGAGGAACTGAACCCTGACTATCCAATCCATTTTTAGCTATACTTCTATAAGTTTGGGAACTAAGAAGAGGAAAGATGTAAGCATGGAATTTAAATTGTGGTCTAGGTGTGTCTTCCAGAAAAAAAAGAACTTGCATATAAAGGAAAAGAGATTTCAGAAATCTTAAGGCTCCTTTATACTTACTGTATCCTTCATTTTTCATTTTGTACTGGATGTAGAGTGCTCTAGCAGTGCTTAGGGAATTTACTAAGTTTAACAAGGTTGCTGAGGAATGTACCTCAGCTTAGGCCTGGCTTCCATGGTACTGCACAAGACTATACTAAAAGTATGAGAGGTGTTGCAGAGCTGATGCCTTAATACTATAATGGGAAAAAATATCAAGTAGGAATGGGAGTCTGAAGGAGCAACACTTTCTTAAAAAATTTTCCTTATAAACCTACTGATACATATAATCTATGATAAGTAAAATAGCTTCTAAACTGTTTAACTGCTAAGATAAAAAGATGAGATATTTTAGAAGCCAGTTAAAACTGCTTCCAGTGGAAGAGAAAAACAATGAAAAAATCATGACTCTAAAGAGAAGTAGCATTTATGATTTAAGATATACATGTACAAGATATTATTTTACGAGTTGAAAATTAAAGGCCTGTGCAGAAGTTATATGCATCTCTCCCTCCTGCACTTTCTTTTATTGCATCTGACAGACAGATTTGACTGGAAGACTAACAGAGCCTACCTTGTCTATGCTCCCAACCTTCTTTTTGCAAAACACGCACACCACCAGCTCTCATAATCCACTAACTTACACATTCTCATGAATGATATGCATGAAGGGATAAGGTGTGAGACAATTTTGCATTTGAGCCACAGAAAATAACATGGTCACCTTTAAATAATTAATATTTCACTTCCATTTCCTTAGATATGCTGTTAATACCTCAATTCCAGCTTCATAATTTCAGAGATGTCTTCAAATTTTTTTTCTTCCACTTGCAGATCATTAATAGCATCTAGGAGTTTCTGCTGATCTCCAGGATTTGTAATGCCAATCTAAATTTAAAGAGTAATTCCAAATAACATTTACTGTTAAACTTACCAGACATAACAGTACAGTAGCACATTTCTAGCTAACACACTAGCTTCGAAATATTAAGATTTAAAAGAAGTTCTTTTTAAGTTATTGCTATCAGCTACAATGTATGGAAGTGACAAAGGAAAAATAGACAGAAAATACCACAGAAAATGAGGGAGAACAAAGTTACAAGAGATGAGGAGCTGCCAAACTGAAACTGCACAAGATACTCAGTAAATCTGTTTAGGGTTTATTAAAAAAATATCAGTTTGCCTAAGCACCCCTGTCTTGTTAGGATGTTAGGCTTTCCATTTCAGAATGATCTGATTCATCTCTGACAGCTAGATAATGAATCATCATGATGGTGATACAGCATTAATGAAGAAAGAAGAGTAGAAATTATCAAATCAGCATCAAATGGAGAATTTTACAGGAAGACATATTTTTTAACTGAAGGAAAACACGGAAGAGATATATTATATATGATATTCTCCAAGTGATGCCTGGAACAGAAAACACTGGCAGCTGTGCTATCCATCAAGTATCTCAGATTAAATTTTAAGTCATATTTAAATCCTAGGCTCAGAGTTTTCTAACAGAACACTTAAAGACTATTTCATTTGTTAAAAGGGAAACGCTTCTGTTGCATATTCAATATTTCCCTTGCTCATCCGACAGGCTGCTCTGCAATACAGGACTTCTGGTGTTAGCAGCCCTAAGATGCTTCTCCACTCAAGTGAAAAACCTCTTGACTTTGCTCCTAAGGCGCCAGCTGAGTACCTGATGTAACGGCAGTAGACCACTCTGGCATTTGAGACTGCAAGGACCTCAATGTCTCCAAACCTAGACTATACTGGACCCTCACTGATATTCTGAAGACTTGAAGTTACCTTCTGCACCCTCAGAAATCTGGAAGATGTTAGTGTTTGCAGTCTCCCACACTTCTGTCAGAAAGAATTTTGAATGACCAGCTGATAATCCACATCAGATCACTTTCTAGGGAAGAGACTGTGCCTAGGGAAATGCTTGGGGTTTTTTTTTCTGAGACCCAGTGTTCTGACACCCATTGTTCACTGTGACTGCATAAAACTGTCCTCCAGGTTTTCCACCCATTAGAGGTAACAAATAACTACAGGCTCACAAGTGTAGCTTTAAACATTTCAAAACCATGTTAAGTTTATAGACAAATAAGTTCTTCATTAATGAAAAATCCCAAGATTAATCAGGAATTTAACTACATGTGTCAAGAACTTTTGAGTTTTTATTTTTAATACGGCTCTACGGGTCCCTGAATAAATTATACTGAAGTCTTTTTAGCAAATACCACTAGCAGCCTTAAGATAGAAAGATCTGGGTTTCCTATAATTAATGTGCTTCACTTGTATTGAGCTGTAAATTTGCTCAATTCAGTAATTCTCAGGTTTGCCTTGTGGAGCCCTGTCCAGTATGAACTAATATATTCTTAAGGCTTACAAAGCATTGCAGCAGTCATTTTATCATGAATAAGTAAGCAGATTTCAACAGCAGTTATTCTTGAGGAATTAAAACTATTTTGCTTAAACTAAGACCTATTGTGAAGACTGCCTTTGCTTTTGACTCCACCCTCTCATTCCTGAAACCAGCAAATCAGGATGCAGCTTTCTGACCAGCATGTACACTTTGTTCCCCTAGAAATAAAATATCATTTTCTTCTGCAAATGGATCACTGAGCACCACCACACCTCAAAACTATGTGTCAGGAAGTAAAGAATGTGACAAATGTCACTATAAATAAAGCCTTCTACCACTTCAGTGGTAAAAGGTGAAGAATTGAGAGACAGAAGGTTGACAGATCAGTCCAAACTACTTACCAATTTCTAGACCATGTCTGCAAGAACATGAAGTGAGCCAGAACCTGACTGTTCATGCAATTATGAAAGCATAGAAAAACCACAGTGCCATAAGCCCTTCTTGATGGACAAATGAATTTTGAACTTAGTGTTGGTTCACTTATGCTCTGCAGTCCAAATTATGCAAGTATTATTGTGGCCATATTTAAAAATGTGCAAGTGCTGTACAATGATTTGTCTATATCTGTAAAACAGACTATAAGCACTCTCAATTTTAGCCAGATCAACTCTAGGAACATCTGTTTTATCCTTTACTTACATACATAGAAAGCAGCCCTTCAAAATCCAAGCCCCAAGTTCACTCCAGCATGAATGTGACAAGAGGTGAATAAGATTGCCTCAGCACATGAAAGATGATAATACTGCACAGATAAAACCAGTGAAGCTATGCACAAACCCTTATATCAATGCCACTTTGCCCAAGTAACCACTAATTTTAATAATGTGACACATTTCTGTCAAATATGAAATGCTTTTTTCAGGGAGTGAGGGCAGAGGAATGAGCCCTGGAACTGTGATATAGAAGTACATAGAACAAACAATTATTCAATTATGTAGTAAAAGATTATATTTTGAATTTTGATGTGTCAACTTTTCACTAACATTCTCAAATCCAAAACAAGATGCCAATTTCTCTTATTCTAAACTAAATAAAATGTAAGAAAGAAACCTTTTTAGTTCTAAATGCATCCAGAAGCAAAATTACTTCTGCTGCTATCTTATGGGAAAAATGCTTAAAAAATGTGAGGGTCGTAAGTAGTGCAGACAAAAACCTCCAAATGTTGAATAGACATGTCCCAGTATATTGAACACATTTTTTCCTGAATGGAACAGTTTATAAGCTTAAATGCAAGGAATGCAAAGATTTCAGCTTGAAAGGCTCATTGTTTAGGCTCTGTTGTAGAATACAGATAAAGATATTTACAGAGAAAATATCTTCCTATATTGTTTGATGGAGGAAAGCATATCATGTTAATGACAGGATTGCTCCCCAGCCCTCTGGATACAAAGCAGCTTGGTTCAGAGGCATCCATCAGAGGTCATCATTAATCTTTGTAGTAATAAGATCCAGGCTCTTTAAAAGAGCTGGCTGTTAGCTCAAAGTCTGCCATCACAGTAAAAACTTTCAACTCTGAAGTTACAAGGAAACAGATTAGATTTGTTCTATCAGCAGCGTGGGGAGAAACCACTAGCAGAGCTCTAAAGCATAAAGAATTTCGGATAACTTATGAAGTGCTAATAAGCCAGGAGTATTATGCCATCTTTTAACTTCTCAACTGAAGACTCACTAATTAATTAATGTCCATGCACAAAGCATGCCTTAGTTTTCTGAAACTGTTTCCTGCTGTTGCATAGTTAAGAGACAAAGCAATTAAATTCTTACAGATATTATCTTCCCGTGTAGAAGCAGCTGATCCATGTAGTTATTTCAGTTTGTTCAAAGCTTTGTTTGCATTTATAATAATGAGTCTCAAACAATTTAGAATACTGACACAGAAGCTATGATTTTGAGTGAAATTACACCTCTTTGGAAACATAAAGCTTAGCCATTCACTGAAGTCTACAATTCTCTCCTCCTTCCCCAGTGTTTCCTGGACAAAAACAAGCAGTAACTACAATACCAGAGCAAGTGATCAATACGATCATACACTCAGATTTACAGTTTAATGCAATCATGCCAAATACAGCAGCTCACACAGTAATGAGAAGAAATCCGCAAGAATCTCCTTAAAGGACAAAACTACTATCAATAGGGGCTTTAGGGCTCTAAAAATCCCAGGACATCAGAATGCTGTCTAATGATACTGAGGCTTCAGAAAAGCAGTAACATCAAAATACACTGACATGTCTTATCTTCCCCTAGACGAATTCTTCAAAATGCCTTCATTGACAAAGCTCCTATATGAACATCCCCTGAGAATACAGAACTACCCATGAGTACTGTCAGAAAAATTAACTACTCAGTTACAAGACATCAAGCAAAACAATCCCTGTTGACATTCAATCTAAACAAATACAAACCTGGATCGAGCTGCCAGAACACACACCTCCTTGGTACCAGGACTAGGAGAAAAAAAGCTGACACTAAGGACATGGGTAACTCCAGTAGCAGGGAGCAGTCTTGAAACAGCTGTTTTTATGAGGTGGTGTTGGAATCCCAGACCAGAGATTCTAAAGCTCCCCAGTACAAGGTGCTCAGAAGAATCCTGCTGCCTGAAGTACTTATATTGTACCAATGAGACGCCTATAATTGGATTTTATTATAGCATCCTCCTGTAGGCACAGAAAGTCCTTTCGCTTCCCACAGGAAAAATTCCAGCAAAGAATTAAGAAAAGCAACCACCACATCTCAAGTGAGAACTGAAGCCTTGTAATAATGCATCATTTAGTTAAAAGACCAACCTTTGCAAACAGCAAAAGACCAACCTTCCCCACTGCAGTAAACTGTAAGAAACAAAATCTTTTCTCCCTTCTCTGAGGGGGGATAAGGGTTTACAAACCTTTATGGGATACAAGACTCTACAATTTAAGCAGTTTTAATGTAAGAGAACCCTTCTTTCTCCAACAAAAATTACCACCTCACAAAGGAGGACCACATCTAAAGTAGTTGTTTAGTCTTGTCTACTGCTAATCTAGCACAAACTTCCCTTCAGAGAAATCCCAGTTAAAAACTACAAATGGTAACAACTAAAATTTAAACTAGAACTATCTCCTGCTCACCCCAATCACTCATTGATCTGTGAAACTACATACTTCAGAAAGTCTGTCTACATTCACATTAAAATTCAAGAAGTTGCAGAAGATGCTGAAAGAATTCTTGCAAGGTTAGACATTTATAAGAAGTTAAGATACTAAAAACATTAAAAAACAGGACAAAATTAAATTCTAAAGTAGTAAACTGACCTGTATTAAATCATCTTTTTCCATGGTCAGAAGTTGTCTTAAAGTTATATCTTGTTCCTGTATAAAACAAAGGGGTTTCTACCATCAAAAAGAATTTCAGAATAAAATAGTTTTAACTTCATTTTCTTCCCTGTTTTACTTCAGTTTTCAGGAACAAAACCAGATACAAAACATCATTATTGAAGCCATGAAAGATCTGTCCAGTTTAGAAACATCAAATGTTGTGACTAATGCATATAATCAAGAAATCCAATTTAGTCCATTGCAGTTTAACTTCCCATTTGATAAATAAATTTCTGTTTAAGGAATTTATTTGAATTTATATGTTAATGGTAATATAACTTTTTTATTATGCAGTAGGTGCATTTTGCCTTCATGGATTACTTCACAGGTAGGAAATATACCACAAAATTACCTCAAACAATCCTCTAATGTGTTCTAGACCAAGACCATGTAAAAACACTTCCATGTCATGGTAAGTTGAAAAGGAACTGCAAAAATAATTAATGAGATTGGAGTTAGAAACAGTGGAAAATAAAAAAAAAAAGAAAAAAAACCCACCAAAACATCCATAACAATATGTTACAGAAAAGCTCCCCAGACATAGCTCTTGGGAGGAACCTGAAGCTGCACACACCTGCTGATGACAGAAGTACCCTATAAACATACAACTTCATCTATCAAAAATTTATAGATATCTTTTCTGTCTAATAAGTTGAAGTGAACCCAAAGGGGATGACTTTCGTACGTAAAGGTCATTTTAAGTCACAAAACATTCCAAATGAACCTTAAAGTGGGGTCGCAAAAGCCTGAAAAATGTCTAAGTGGGGTTAAGGAAGATAACTATGTATTCTTATCAGACAACATTCATTTAATCGGATTCAGTCCACAACTGGTACCCTTCTGGTTCCAGTTAAGCCAAAAAAGGTAATCAAGGAAACAGGGACTGTCTGTAGCTAAAGATAGTGGAAATTACTCCATCAAGAAGCTTGTCAGAAGATTACTTTTCAGAAGGTAGACTGAGGAAGTAAACACTGATCTGTAGGTTCAGAGTTTAACATTTATAAACAAATATAAAATACCAATTTTGGTTGTGGATGTTACCAAGGGATGTAAAAGTGTAAGAGGAAAAATAACTAAACAGCTTTTAACAATCAGATGAACTGTAATGAAAAGAAGAGCAAATCCTACAAAATCCTGAAAGGACTACTGCAGCTGCTACAACAAATCTTTTGCCAAAATCCTGAATTACTGCATACTTTGATCTGTCTTGTTATAGGCCCTGAAATGAAGGTCTGCCTCCTCTTCCCCTCAAAGACTGAAGGAACATCTTGAGTACCATCACATGGCATGTATAGGGAAGCCAGAGAATTGGGCTGAGCTGGCATGGCTTTAGGAAAGGTGGGTCCTGTTAGACCAACATGACCTCCTTTTAAGACAAGGTGACCCACCTAGCAGATGAGGGAAAGGTTGTGGATGTCTATCTGGACTTCAGTAAAGCTTTCAATACTGTTTTCCACAGCATTCTCCTGGAGAAGCTGGCAGCCCACTGGGTTAAAAACTGGCTGCATGCTCAGGCCCAGAGAGTGGTGGTGAATGGAGTTACATCCAGCTGGCAGCCAGTCACTGGTGTTATTCCCCAGGGCTCCATGTTGGGGCCAGTCCTGTTTAATATGTTTATTGATGATCCAGATGAGGGAATCGAGGGTACCCTGAATAAGTTCACACATGACACCAAGCAGGGTGAGAATGCTGATCTGCTGGAGGGTTACAAGGCTCTGCAGAGGGATCTGGACAGGCTGGATCAATTGGCTGAGGCCAATTGTATCAAGTTCAATAAGGCAAAGTGCTGCCCTTTGGTCATAACAACCCCATGCAGTGCTACAGGATGGGGGAAGAGCATCTGGAAGGCGGATCCAGCAGAAAAGGACCTTGGGGTGCTCACTGACAGCTGAATGTGAGCCAGCACGCGCCCAGGTGGCCAAGAAGGCCAATAGCATCCTAACTTGGATCAGAAATTGTGTGGCCAGCAGGACTGTCCCCCTGCACTCAGCACTGGTGAGGCCACACCTCAAGTTCTGCGTCCAGTGCTGGGCAACAGAGGTGGTGAAGGGTCTAGAGAGTGAGTTGTATGAGGAGCAGCTGAGGGAGCTGGGGTTCTTTGGCAAGGGGAAAAGGAGGCTCAGGGGAGAGCTTATCACTGTACAACTGCCTGAAAAGAGGCTGTGGCCAGGCGGGGGTTGGCCTCCCAGGCAACTAGCAACAGGATGCAAGAGCTGACACAAGGGAGATTCAGACAGGACATCAGGAGGAATTTCTTCACTGAAAGGGTGAAGCATTGGAACATGCTGCCCAGGGAGGTGGTTGAGTCACCATCCCTAGAAAAGTTCAAGAAATGACTGGACGTGTTGCTTAGTATTAAGGTTTAGTTGACATGGTAGTGTTCGGTCAAGGCTGGCCTTGATGGAGGTGTTGTCCAATCTAAATGCTTCTTGGATTCTAAAAACAGAATCTGGTGAGGCTTTGCCTGAAGTACTCTGTCTGAGACTACCTGACTGTGAACTGCCATCAGCCCACCGATACAAAACTAGAACATTCCAAATTCAGCAGGTTTGGCTGAGCAGGGGCAATGTGACCAATCAGAACAGACTATGGGCACTGCAAAGCTGTCTTTTTAAAGACCACGCAGCTCAAGCTGAAGGACACAAGCAGATGGATTGTTGAGGACTTCTTAGGCAAGTTCTTGTACAAAATTGTATCAGGAATATCTGAGGTTGCTGAAGCAGGTGCTGATTTCAGGCATAGGGCACCTTCAAGCCTCAGGGTCAGGGGCACACTCTGCCAAAACTTCCAGAGCTTAACTGGTGTTCATGTTTAATTTTGACTCTCCAATTGATTGAGGAAAAAAGAAAAGGCCATAGCTCTTCTTGGTGGCAATGAAGCTGAAAGGCATTCAGTGAAAGCATCAAAAATGTAACATCAAATGAAGATAAGCACAGAACAAGAAGTATGCAATAGTGCAGCAAACAAATTTAACAGAGCTGAAATGCGCTGAAGTGACATTGGACCCTGACTCTCCTATACTATACACTAAATGAGAGGAAAGAAAAATCTAGGGCATGCTTTTTGTTTATATTGCAAACAAACTTTGCAATCTTGAAAAATTGATAGTACATTATTATACTTACTGTGGACTCTTGGTAGCACTCCCAACAAGATACATTATGTATCAGAACAACTTAATCATTGATATGAACAAATACAATCTCTTAGGAATGTTTATAAGCTAAAATTACACTACAACTGTATTTACCCAACACTGTGGTCAGAGACAGCTGTCAGAAATTTGCAGATAGCCTCTTGCTCAACTGTTTTATGGTATCTCCCTTGCAAGTGATTTGCAGCCAAAGACAGCAAACTAAATATCTGGAACAGCCAAAATGAATTAATTATTATTAAAACTCAAAATGTATAAAAAAAATATGGGAGTAAGATTACAATCAATTACTACTTACAGGGAACATGAAACATCTGCCACTTCTCTAAAGCACACATCTCTAACAAGAAGTTACTAAGAGTTTACCAAGAGCACTTCTGAATTAGCCAAATTCCAACACAATGATGAACAGAGAGCACAGTGGTGTTTTATCACATCATCTAAAAAAAAATCTGCCACTACAGAAAAAGCCAAACACCAACACAGTAATATTTGCTGCTCGTAGACAAGAATTATACATACTCAATGCAGTAAGTTCTCTAAAGAACAAAAGGCATATGACTCTTTTAACATCTCCATTTCCAGTCATATATAAACATAATTTTTTTCAATTAACAACTGACAATCTAAGTTAACTATATCTCACAGACAGGGATTCTTTCAACTGATTAAAGAAGAAACCTTCTGCTAGGCATCACTATGCAGCAGTGATGGATTGCAGACATTGAACTGCCTCTGTGTGGGTTTTGTGATAATTACAAGAAAATTCAGCAAAAGAAGTAGAACTTCAATAAAGCTAAATGAATGGTGAAACTACTTGCCTGGAACTGGTCAGTTTTATATACATATACACATACACAAATATGTGGGTTGATTTTGGCTGGCAAATAAGCCCCTACTGAGGCCAGCAGGATGGGGGAGAATGAGAAGGGTAAAAATGAGAAAACTTTTCATGGACCAATTTGCTATGTGAAGGGGAAAAAAAACCCAAACAAACCTAAAAGCTAAGTGATGCAAAAGCAGGCACTTACCACCTCCCACCAGCAGTCCAATGCCCAGCCACTCTCCAATTTTATTTTTAAACATGATGTTATAGGACATGGAATACCCCTCGTGTCAGCTGGAGTGAGCAGCCCAGGGCTGTGCCCCCTCCCAACCTCCTGCTCCCTCTCAGCCAACTTGCTGGAGATGGGGAGTAGAGCAAGAAACAAAGATGGCCTTGATTCTGCACAAACACTGCATAGCAATAGCTAGAACACTGGTGTGTTATCAACATTGTTTTGGTCACAACGCCAAAACACAGCATCATACAGGCTGTTTGGAAGAAAAATAATTCCCAGTCAAATCTAGAACACTACAAAAGAAAAATATTTTCCCTCCCACAAACAGTTTTTACAGACATCATCTGTATGACAGCCACTTGAGTTGCCTGAAAGCTGACCTTGAAGATGGAAGAAGCTCATGACCATTAAATACCACAATACCATCTGCAAGACTTTGCACCAATTGTGTGAAAGTTAGCACTTCAGGTCAAGAGGCAAGAGCTATCTCTCAAATGTGACAAGCCTGTATTCCCTCCATGTCAGAGAAAGCCAAGTTATAAGATTATATGGCTGCAACCTGCTGAACAAGTTGTTTATCAAAGGCAGAAAGCATTTGTAACCTTTTCCAGTAACCTGAGCTAGCAGATCACTAAGCCTCAGACACAGATCTTGCTAGCTTCCACTGACAGTTCTGTGCACAGTTATCATTTTTGCTCCTGCCTAGTCCTTGAGGAGTCTGGCAGGGAGGGAAAAAAAAACCCCAAAAAAACAGAGGCAAGAAAAAGAAGCTGTAAATTACAATTCATAAGAGTGAATTACACATTTTTGAAGAGCCAGTGTAAAAAGCCACATCACTGGTAAGAGCAACTCAAAACATAATACACAGGATTATGGTCTGATGATCTACCATGTATATCATCCGATAACAGCAGTAAACATATTTATTTTAGAAGAATACATGTCATCTTCAGTAGCTCTCTAAATTGGCAATTAGTAGCTGCTCTTTCCACGATCTGATGGTCAATTTACATTATTTTACACCTTCCTCTGGAGAACAGATTTTGAAAATGGCCAGTTCCAACTCCTCTTTTTTTTGGCTTTAGCCTTTTCACTTCCAAACTTAATGAAAAACTATAAAAATCAGTTTGATATCTGCAGTCTCTCACATACTTTGGCTGATAGGTAAAAAACAATACATTTTTCTACTTCTCATATTTGCAACACTGCAAACATGAATAATCCTTGTTTTGTATTCTACATCTAAAGTCAATGATTCTGAGAGAATGAAGAAAAAAGTTTCCAAAAAACTACAATATAGCCTTTATAGCACTGTGAAAAGCTGTGATATAAGAGAAAATAGTCTGTTATAAATATAAATGTAACAGCACTAGTATTCAACTAGCTGCTATAATGTAGTTACTAAAGAAATACTTCTACAGAAAATTATAAAATTAATGAACAGATTTTTGACACAAAACACAGAATTTGCATTTCTAAGAGAAATTAAATACCTCTAAATGTTTATTGATTTTTGCTAGATCTGCTGCTGTTTTTTCATCCTTGGTCTGTAGATTTTTGTCAGCTCCTAGCTCAAGCAACTTCAAAATTACACTTTTATGTCCATGCTGTGCCGCCCATATTAATGCCTGCAAAGAACAACTTTGTTTTACCAATTTTACATATGAAGCAAAACCCAACAGTTTCAATCAATAAAGCATGGTTCAATATGGAGACAAAAAAAATTAATGCAAGAGGATCTCAAGGTAGTGTTAAAGCAGAAAATTCCAAGGAATGTTTCTCAGAAAGCTGTGCTTTGAAACAAGCTAGTGGGTAGTCACTTATTACATTTTCTATCATTAAATACGCAAAATAAATCACTTACTGTATATCCATTTTCATCTTGGGCATTTATGTGTGATCCATGAGCAACAAGAAAAGCAACAACCCGAGGATAGCCTTTTCTAGCTGCATACATCAGCGCAGTCATTTGCTTCCTGAAAGAAAAGGTGCCAGGTGAAATAAAGTACATCAAAATGCAAAAAGAAAAAAAACAAAGGTGGCACACTTCTACTGTCATTTAAAAAATTATTTTTAAAAGACACAGCCTGAGTGACACATTCTACGTGCAGAATAGTTTTGATCCAAAGTTTGGAAAAACTATGCAGTTTCATGGAGGGAAAGATGTGGCTCACAACTGAACACTTAAGAGAAAGAATATTAAAAACAACAACTATGTACACAAAACTCTCTCTGGTAGAATCAGTGTAAGCAAAAGAATCACAGATCATACAGCTCTTACTGCTGTGCAGAAGCACGATGCAATAGCAGGGGCTGCACAGCTATTATTAACAGTCAGGACTACCCCCACCCCGAGTATGCCCAAGAGGATTACATATACAGAAAATACTGAAGATCTTAAATTTTCAAGTACTAAGACTAAACACAATCCTGCTATTTTTGCCCTTTATCCTGTTTTTGTCTTCTGTTCACAGAAGTTGCACCAGAGAAGGTTCAGATTAGATATTAAATTTTTTTGTTTTCCTCACTGAATGAGTGGTAAGGCATTGGAAGAGATGCCCAGGGAGGTGGTAGTTACAGGAAGTGCTCAAAAGGGATCTGGATGTGGCACTTTGGCATATGGTTTAGGGGTGGTTACGGTGGTGCCACACTGATGGTCAGACTAACATGATCTTGAAAGTCTCTTCCAATCTTGCTGATTCTATGAAGTGTATCTGTTGATACCTTCTTTCCTACACAAATTACTGTTTCTTACACCTGCTGAAGGCGCACTTAGACACCACCCTTCCCATTACTCTGTTTTTTCACATCCCAAAACCATGAGTAAAACAGTCTACTGACCTGTCTTAGAGGGATTCGTAATGACATCATATCCCATAATCATCTGTGCCCTGAAATAGTCACAGTATCTTTAAGGCCCTGCAGCAGGGGACTCTGTGTGTGTGCATGTGGAGGTTGCTTGTATGTAGGAGTTTTTAAAAACTCTCTAGCAAGGTTTCTTGGGGTTCTTCCCAGCATGGTATTTGCATTGCTGCCTGCTTGATCTTTGCTCAGGTAATGGTTTTTCTTTGTTTTGTTGGGTTTTTTCCCCCTCAGCTCAGAGAAGCTGCAGAAGCAATTTCTGAGCTACCTTGAGGGTGAATTCTGCAGCTGCCTATCTGATAAACCAGGTGGGCACCGTGCTGGCAGATGTAGAGCAGAGCCACCCTTCTCTCTCCAGCCCAAGATGCTGTTGACTGCATCAAGTTGGGGAGGCCACTGGCTGGCTGTGGCTCCAGCCCAGCTGTTTCACCTGTTGCGCCCACTCTGCCGTGCCTTGCCATGGGGAAGCTCTTTGTCTGCTGCTGGAATAGCTCTGTGAGGCTCCTGCCTTCCAGGGAGGGCTCTCACACCACCTTACTCCCTCCTACAAAGCCTGAAGTTCCCCTGCCAGGCTCATTTTGGGAACGGGTAGTTTCCATCATTTCGGGTCTCTCTTTGTTGCAGTGGGGTATGAGGTCCAGCAGTTATTGACTTTTCTTCCTGTGCCTTTCAACATTCTGTTTGTTAATAACTGTTTTTTTCTCTTTCATCTATTATTATTCATCTCTTATAGGTGGAAATGGATTGCTGAAATACTTAAAGGAGATGACTCATTAAAAAGTGTTCTCCTTTGAATTGTATCAAACCAAGACATTATCTTATGCTTTTAGAGATCTGTACAAGATGAAGCCATTGTGAAATATTGTTCAAAAGCTTCTGTTTGTGAAGTGCTTTCCCAGATGCCTGACATATTCTTTGGTGGAATAAGACTGCAGAATAATTAATTGCTAAAGTATTTTACTACCGTTGTTTAATTAAAATCCGACTGCATTTCAAAAAGCAACAGTTTTTCATGAAAAATATTATGTATTGCTTGTAATGTATAGCTCCATGTCAAAAACTTGTTTTCTAAAGATTATTCAATTTTGCTAGGATATACCTAAGGGGAGGACTGTTTTTCCCAATACTGGGTTTCTTAATACTAAGTTCATAAACCACTAGAGGATCTCCAAACTCATGTCTTAAAGCAACTGCCTTAAAATTTTTGCCTCCTTCCACAGTATTGGTAGAACTAAGGCTCTGCACATCTTTCTTTGGTTTTGATCATTCATACAACAATAATGTTTTGTCTTATGCAAACACAGTTAGTAGTGTACTGAATGAAATTCAGTAATATTACATATTTGAAACAGCCTTATGCTAGGGGAAAAAGGTCAATCACTGAGATATGCAAAATGAAAGGTAACCAGACCTTCAAGACACACAGTCAACAACGCAAAGGAACTTGGTAAGGAAGCAAAAAGACTTGCATCAGTCTAGAACTAACTTAGTTCATAAACACTACAAAAGCAGAAATTCTGACTATGTGAGGAGACATTTCACCATGGAGCACAGCCAAATCAGTGGAAATGGTTGCTCAGAGAATTTTTTTAGCCTCCATCTTTAGTGCATTTCAAGACCAGATGGCAACCTAGCCCAATTTTGCAGCAGACATAGCTTTGGACTTTCAAGAAGTTGGACTAGAAACCTCCTGAAATCCCTTCTGACCTGAATTGCCCTGTGAACCTACGAAGATTACTATAAAAATAGAGAAATACTCTAATCTTCATCTTCAACTTAATAACTGATGTCTATATATCTCACTGTCTCTATACGTCTCTACAGATATGTCTATACAGACATATACAGATATCTATATTTTAAAGAATGAGCAGAAGTTGATTACAACCTAATAATTTGTAGCAACAAAATTCAAACTTGTTTGCCCAACATGGACACTCTCTCCCATGCTTATTTCTCTTTAGTGGTAGGTAGCCTTTGACAAACTTCTCAGGTAATCACCTTTGAAGCATTTACTATTTATATCTGACTGCAAAACCAATCCAATCACACCTGATTTAGTTTTCATTTCTCCCACTCTCAACCTTTTTAAAAAAATTTTGATACTACTTCTTAATACTACTACTATCATCTTCTGCTTTTTCAAAGGAAAAATACTAAACAAAAGCCCTGAGGCTACAGAATAGTCTTTTCTCCAAATAATATGATGTAATTACAGCTGTATAATAATTCAGGCACAATATCTGAAACCAAGCCAACAACAACACAAAAGCCACTTAAAGAACAGCTCCATTTGCAAGTAAAACTCAATAAATACATTTAAAAGGTCCATCAACATGACTGTGCAATTAGTACTGCAAGCATGCCATTTTACTTGAGTTTTAATTTCAAAGGTTACAAGCTGTTTCAGGATACAAACACATGCATTGCTGCACAAATTTGCACCTCTACATGCAAGGGGGTGCCCTGAGTGACCCCATGAAAGCGGCGTCCATTTACATGTACGGCCACAGGAGGGAGACAAGAGCATTGGGGAAAACAAACCTTGTCTTCTTAACCCTGAGATGAACCCCCACAACCACAACAGCAAGCTTTAACATGGCAAATCCACTGTTTCCCACTTAAGCTGAAGAGAAACTAAACTTTTGGGTACATCTTAGTGCAATCTAAAAATGTTCATAGAGAGCGAAGTGATAATGATCCAGACAGATCCTAAGAATCCTTTCACCATTTTGAGTAACTCCTGTGTTTCAGCAGTCTGGCTTGCAGATGACCCATTAAGTCCTTTTGTATGGTACAATTCGCCACGTGACATTTTTTCCATATTGAATATGATACTCAAGCCATAGTCAGTAAATAAATAAAATCTTAAAAGGCATATAAGCAATTTATTAATTAAACATCTAACAATGCTGCTTGAGCTCTGTCAAACTTGGTGCTACAACCATTTTCCTGGGGAGCCTGTTCCCATGCCCAACTACCCCCTCTGGCAGAGGAACCTCTTCCTAATATCCAATTTAAACATTCTCTAACACAGCTTCATGCTCCAAGTCTCCCTGCTTTTATATTAAGCCTAAAGAAAAAGCCAAAAACAGAAGTTTTTTTCAGTTTTTAGGGCCAAGACTTTGTATGATGTGTACACAATGATACAACCAGAAGTTCTTACAGGTTCACTTTACCTTGTGGAAAAAATGGGACAAAATTTACATCCCAAGACAACAAGCTGAGTAGAACAGACCTACTACCCTGAAGCCTCCTAGCCTGGATAATCAGGAGTCATAACAGAACTGGTGATAAAAGTTTCATCTCCTAGATGGCCAGCATCTGACTCAAAAATGTACTGAATAGTTGTCACTAAACTGTATCTGTGGTGCAGATTTCACTTGACAAATAAACATGCTTATGTTTGGGATCATGATCTCAAACAAGACAAATTTCACCTTCCTGGAAAACTTCATAAGAGGAAGGAGAGGAGAGGTATCCTATTTACACACAAGTTTTTTTCCACTGGGGGAGACATCTATAGAAAATTCAGTATTTCGAGTTGGTGGTCTTGACAAGTTGTAAGTAAAGTCTCATAACTGGATATGTGTTTACTAACTAGACCAGTGCATCAGTAATAATAGATAAAAAATACAGCAGGTAAAAAAATAATTTAAACTAGAGTTCAGTCTCAGTTCTTTTCTTATTGGGATCCCAAAGCAAAGAAATGATGCTGCAAGACACTATTTCAGTCTACTGATCTGTAAACTGAACAATGCTTCAGATAAACAGGAAGCATCTTCAGAAGCTTTTGGAGCCACTTTCCCCACTCCACTGCTGCACATTAAGCCTGGAACTGAGAAATTAAGTGGCAACAGTGTGTTCACAGCAACAGAAGATAATCTATTTGCCTGTTTTCTGGCTTAGTGGGATTTAGTGATGAAGTGGAAAACCCTATATAACAAGAAATATTGGAATAACATACTTTTAGTATAACTTTAGGAAAGCACTGCAGGTTAAAAAAGGTTTTTAAAAAACACAACTTAAATATTATCCCTTTGTAAGGCCTGGAAAAGTATATAATTTACATTTTGGAGCAAGAAGGTGGTGAATGACATGAGATAAGCAAAACAAATTTCTCAAGGTAGCACTCACTTAAATGAAGCATTCAGGCTATAGTAGCTCTACAATGGCTATTCAGAGTAGGTCTTACAATACCTTCTTGTTTCACCTAGTCATTACTCTACTTGTTTGACTTTTAAAACCCTTTAGCTAGCACTTATGCTTTGATACACTACATTCTCAGCAACAAAACTGTTTTTACAGCCACCAGAACTCAGTTTCCAATTCTGATTTAGCAAAAATATCCTAAGTTATGCTACTGAATACTTTCTTCTCAGAACCATAAGAAACCATCTACCTACCCATTCCTAAACTCATCTTCTTTCTTTGCATTTCGAAAATCAGTTTCTTTCCCACTAGTCCTTCCCCATTCCACACACACTTTATAAATTAGACCCACTCCCACCCAGTTTCTGTCTATCACTTCCAGATGACATGAAATAAAAGAGCCTATTGGGTTGCCCTGATGGTGCAACAGAGAAAGGATAAACATGAAACCCTGCCTTACATGAAGGCTAAGTGTTCTGCTTTGCATTCACACACATTCCAGTGGCTGGTGGACAAAAGAGAAGCTTCCTAGAATCATCCTGGTTCTTACATGCTGAGAAAGCCAAATAATGAGAATCTTAGTTCTTCACCTGTGGTAAGTTGATCACACAGGAAGTACTTTCACAATCATCTCATCTGACAGATCTAATCACTCCCACAGAACATCATGCTTGCTCTAATGAAACAAGTGAAATGGGACAGACAGGGGCTGTTTGATCCCTTATCATCACATAAGGCAGTTTATTGTGTTTTATTCTCATTCCTGAACACAGAGCAACAAGTCCATGAGAAACAGCAGCTGTTGCCTGAGCAGACCCAATGATGGAGTGGCATGCACATATACCAAATACTGATAAGGCATAAAGGCAGCTCAAAGGTTTGAGATGACAAGGTCTGGATTTTTCAAGCCTCTGCTTTTATTTAGCACAAATATGATGCTTCTGATTGTCACTTCGTTTATCTTTTCATTTGAGAAAGACTGCTACTGCAAAAGTGAAAAAGTCACAACCATATCTGCTGGATGCACCAATAACTCATGTTAGCGCAAGGTCTAAGGACATAAAAAGATAGAAAATAAATATTTGTATATAAAGATCAACCATGCAAAACATACTCTAAGTTTATAAATAAAATTTTAAAATTAGAAATCTTACCTCTTGTCAGCATTCATACTGTTTGCCCCCAAAGTTTAGCCAAAGGCCCGTCCAAATGCAAATCTGCAGCTCTTGCTTACATTTCCAGCACCCAAGACAAAGTTAATAATAGAACGATTTCCCCTATTTTTTAAAGCAGGATGTTTATTCTAACACCCAGCTATCTGACAACAATGTCTAATTATGTAGCTTTCTCTTCCCTCATGAACAACATCACGTCTCTCTGATAACAGCAGAATAGCATTTAAATTTGGTACCAGACATCCACTGCACTTTAGCAGAACTCTGTTTCCTCCTTGTCTATCAGTTCTATGCCCATAGCGAGCTTCAGGGCCTTGAGTAATTGAGTTCTACTAAGAAAAACCAAAGGCCTTCAATTCTATTCTTTTTGGAGAGCTACTCAGTCTATATATCCCAGGTAATGTGATAAAAGAGGAGTGGTATAAAAAAATTTCCGTTAGATAAAAAGCCAGTTGACCTAAACAGTATTTTTTTTAGCAGAGGCAAGACAGTTTATCCTGGGGTCAGTCCAGCATTTATTTTTCATGTTAAATGAAACATTTCACCAGACTGTACAACTACAGACATCTCAGAATGCACTGCTTCAAACTGCTGAGACACAAAGTTGTAATTGAAGAAGGATGCTATTTCTTGTTTCTAAAAGGAGCTTAATCTCTTTAATCCAAATTATTCCAGATTGCAGTGGAATAAATGCATGTCATTTACAGAATTTTGTTTTCCTCAGGAAGCACTCTGTGAAAAGAATATAGCCAGATATCCAAAAAAAGTTCAAAAGTAGTAATGTAATGTAGTAGTAAATGTATTTAAATAAAGAATGAATTGATTTAACTTCCATCCCTATGCAGAAGAGGAAATATGATTTAGGAAAGGCAGAGGACATATTTCTTGCCCCTATAATTCAGTTAAGTGAATAATTGATTTTTGTTTTGCTCAGCTGAAGAATATACTTACAATTTGATAAAGCTGATCACAGTCTTATTTATTCAGATTATCAATTGTACTAATAGGTATAAGCATCTGGATACTAATCTTTTCTTATATCAACAGCAGTGAAATTGCAAGAAGTACGTAAACCTCACCTTAACCACCAACAGCTATGTCTATAAACACATCTTTGCATAATATTAAATTTTGTACTGTATTCACAGATGTTGGATTTTCAATACCTGCAAGTAAGGTTAGGGTCAGCATTCCTTGATAGAAGCAGTTCAACAGTGTTCAAGATGTTCTCCTCTGAAGCTTGTGCAGTACATGCTGCCATCAATACAGTGTATTTATCTGGAAATTTGCAGTTGAAGAATTACATATATATGTAAATACCATGCTAATCCAGAAGTTCCTTTAAAAGTCTTTATATTTGCTAAAGTTGCTACTGAGATTTTGATACTCTATGATATTTGGAAAAGACTAACAATCTTGTTTTCCTGTGAAAATCACTAGAATGATCAGGTAAAACACAGGCACCTGAGGAGATACTCAGAAAGATCAGAGTGAATCACAGTAGTAAAACACCTATTCTTACTGAAGTTTACAATAGCTTCAAAGTACCCCAAAGTTACAACAGGAGCTTAACTATAGATGCTTCTCTCTCAAAACACATTCCACACTAGTAGATTCACTCCCTGTTCCTCCCCTCCAGTAAATGGAAGTAGCAGCTGTGATGGATAGAAAAAGGTACTTGAAATGTATTATGAATACATAGTGACACCAATTCTGGGGAAAACAGAGGCCCACAAAAAAGACACTTGAAGCAAAAGGGCTTCATGATAGGTCTTAAGGAGGAAGAATTAAATTTATTAACTTACTATGGTCCAGTAGTGGCAGGAGAAGTATTAAAACTATTGGTTTAGATGTGGATTTAAAGAGCATCTACAGTCCATAGGAATACCAGCATATTTACTTCTCCAGCTCTGAAACCAGCTGGGTGTTACATTATCACCTTGGCTCACAAATCAAAACTGTACAGTTGCTGTTTGCCCACAGAACACAGGAGACCTTCTTTCCCATGATTACCATGGTTTCCATATGGGAAATGTAACACCTCAAAGACCTTAGTTGGTCCCAATGTCATTTAGAAGACTGCCATTTGAGTAACTGCCCATTTTGTTCATTGCACAAACTCGTTCACAAGTTCCAACATGCCTTCATCCATTCAAGAAGTATAATATTAGCTGCACCTATTTCATATCCTGTCAAGCGTTACATGTTTTCTAATTTTCTTGTAGAAATGTTAAGCCTGTATAATTAACATCTTCATTCTTCAAAGAGGTCAGATTTTATTATTAAACATGAAAAGTTTGTTATGTACGTTACCCCCCACTGCTCTCACCACTTCTTGTCCTGCACCTCTACGACTTAGTTCTACATTTAAATTCATTTGGTTAATATACCATATTTTAATTTTCAACTGCCTCATGTAGAAACTACTTGATACACTGACAAATTTTTACTCAAAATGTTTAACATGATTATCAACTAGAACATGAATGGGAAGATGGCAGGACTTTAAATAAAGCACTGTCAATCCGGGAATGGTATTTGGGAGGAAACTGCAGTTGTATTCATAACCTCAAGCAGTGATAAAGAGTGGGAAATTAATTTCTGTTAGCCTGCCTATAGCTCATACATGTGAGCAAGTCAAAAGGGAAGAAACACCTTGGAATTCTTAGATTTCTCTTTTACAGAGAATAATTGCTAAAACGCTGCAAAAAAGATAAGTTTATGTTCAGACTAGATGAAAACTCCAGTAGTTCTGGTGAAATTATTGCCCAAGGATGCAACATTTTGAACCCATCATACAGCGAATGATATATTAGTTCTTGTCAACTACCAAAAAGGGTAAAAATTAAATAACTAGTGATAAAGAATGACTGAAGAGTGACTCAAGGTGATTATTAAGATTAAGCTGTTTATTAAGATTATAAACATTAAAGGGTAATTACCATAGGCTCACTTGTATGATTGCCTGCTGACCTATAAAACAACAGGAGGGCTGGTGAGATTTAGCACCCCATTAGGGCAGCACAGCTTTACTGAACACACGTGGCCTGACCCAAATCAATGACTTACAAGACTGCTCCTGGCTGGACAGTACTCTGCTGCTCAGATGCCCTAGTTACAGTTTCTCTACACAGTCTAACAGGGAAACAAGCCAAGAAACCTGACCCTAGAGAGGTGCCATTTTGGGCAAAGACAGTTATCACACAAATGCAAAAATGCCATGCATTTGGTTACCTGGTCAGCCTAAACTGTTGCCCATAGCAGTTTCTGCCCCATTTATAGCTTTTTTTTTATGTGGCTGTAGGCAGACACATAGAAGTTCTGGCTACAAGGACAGTGATTAGAAGGAGGCATGATTGCTTTTGGTGTGGGCAATCTACTCTAATCTACTCTACTCATACTCTCATCAACTGCTAAGAGGTCTGAGAAAAATTTCAGAGCCAGATTTGTACCATCTGCATTTCAGCCTACTACTGCAAATACTGTCAAGTTACTGGAAAATATGATTACTGCTCTTACGTATTTGGCAGTACGGTAGAATAAATATTCCAGTGCAATGAAAGAGATTGAAAATAACCACAATTTAAGTAGAAAAAGAGTTATTATTAGGCCAATAAAATTGACAGAGGAACTGATACTACTTAGGAGCTACAATGAACTCTTGCAGAGAAAGGTGATCTAGCAACACACTGAAGAACAGTTTTCTTAATAGAAAATTTAAAAATTCCACTCTAGTTTTATGGAAGTCCACATTAGTTTCTCATGAACTGGAAAGCTATTCTGGTTGTTTGAATGTTAGCTGGTTTCTGCACATACATAGTTCATAACAGGATCAAACACATTAAGTTTTACTTGTACAACTTTATACTACAATTTTTGAGCAAGTACTTCCAAACACTTTTTAAAAAAAGTACTTGGGAGGTGCGGGGGAAAGTGGAACTGAGAAAGAACAAGAAAACACATCAACTGATTCCAGATCAATTCCAAGAATACAATTTTTACTTTAAAGCTACTACTTTTCCTTCGAAACTGTGTAAGGTAGGTAGAGTAGGTCTCAGTTCCACTGTGAACTTTTGATTTTTTTCTCTACACATGTAAACAAGAGAATAAGGCTAGAGACAATATCTGGCAGTGAGCATTACCAGCCAGTACTTTTCATTCCCATCTTACCTATTTCAAAGCATGCATTAGCACCTCTGTCCAGAAGAAGACGTACTACTGCAAAGTTAGCCACACTGGCTGCACACATCAGGGGAGTCCATCCAAACTGAAAGCTAGTTTCTATGCTGATACCTGTCAAAATTCAAGAAATTAAAATCATGAAACTGCATCACAAAAAACATGCTTTTTATAAACCTTACTCTCAATATCTATCATTACAAAGGTTACACCCTGTTTGCATTGAGTACAAGGGAGAGAAATCTCTTATGGCATTTTCTTTTTTTAATACATCTTTATTTAGAACAACAGAAAACAACTTTTAAAACTGACATCAATGTTCTCAATCCAAGAAGTTAAGTACCACAGAAAAACTACATTAAAAACCTCAAGCATTTAGCTGCAAAAGTAATTCCATACAAGCACATAGAATCTGTTTTCTCTATTTCTGTGTAATAGCTTTCTTCAATCAAAATGAAAAAATTTGATTCTTGCCAAGCCAAGAAAACAGCTGTGGAAGCAAACTGCTTGTCAGGCAATTAGGATCAAAACATCTAGGGTTTCCTGCTTCACAGCTCCTTGTACTCCCTGTTCTACAAGACAGCTAGCAGACTTGTGTTTGATACTAACAAAATATTATCTAAATAAATAGAAGAAATAGGAGACTATGCAAGGTTCAAACACAATCACCAGAATTGTTTACTACTCTTTATAATAGCCAGAATGGCTAAAATGGCTAGAAGCATGCCTGACAGACAGCCCAGCCTTCCCAAATGCACCAAGAACCAAGTACCAGACTGAGATACTCATCTGACAACTTTCTAATAAAAACCTGTATGCCTTTTTCAATCCTTCAACAAATATTACTTCCTCTAGAAAAGTTTCCATCCATATTAGTCCTACAGTGACCACAGATAATCAAAAATACTTCTTTAGGAAAAAAAAAGGAAAAAAAAAAAAAAAAACAAAAAAACCACCACAAAACACAACACTCCAAAAAGCCCCCTAAAACTATCCTAAGAAATTTGTGAATTTGTGACAGTTAAGCTACATGCATACTTTGTCATGCAAAGTGAGTACTTTCTCTGTCTTGGTACTACACCAAAGATGTGTTCAGTGTAGCCATATCAAGTCATTAAAGCTGAGGGACTAACAGGTCACTCACTGCTCTTGGATTGGTTCTTTAATTTCTTAAGATCACTGGAATTGTAGAATCAATAAAGAGGTAGCAATTCAATGAAAGCCATGTGTTGAAGCATTCCAACACCTGCAAGCCACAGAATTTACAATCAAATCTCCTTAGCAATGTACACATACTAGCTGCAGTTAATGTCACAGCACACTGGCCTATCTGCAGTGTACAAAACTTTTCATTGAAGCTCACAGTTCTACGAGGGGAGTCAGAAAATGTCCTTTAGCAGTCACATCAGAACTCCCTTGGAAGTCACTTCAAGAATTTAGCAAGTCTGATATTCAACAGTGCACCGAATACAGGTATAAGAAAAAAATACCCAAAACCTGTCACCCTGTCAGCCTTTAAAAAGTCTCTTTTCCTTGTGAGAAGAAAAGCAGCCCATGTAACTACAGCTCCCATCTAAAGCTTTTTACCTTAATACATACCAGAACAAAAATGACAAATTATCTATTTGGCAGTTATATATAGACTTATTAAAACACTTGAGAAAGGCATTTTCCTCCATGCTTTCTTTACATGTATAGCAGCCAGCATCTGCCATGCTGCTGTTGCTTTTTCCAAGCTCTAGAAGTAGAATGGTCTATTTGGCAATATGTTGTTTGTCCTGCAGTCCCCTACCATTGTGGTAGTGACTGCTTCGAAGTACCACTTAGTGTGAAAGTCCCAATGCAAAATCCCAGACGGAGACAAAGGACAACTGAAACAGGAGCAGTCATGTGGCTTCTTCTGCTTGGTTATAGGAGCTGTTGACTGAACCAGAAATGTCTCACCTTGATGACTACTCAAGTAGGTTACTACTCTCATTACATGAGCTGTTATTGAAGTAATCAGTGTTAGTCCAGCATTTAAAATGGCCCTTGAGAAATCCTTGAGACTTTCTCCTTGAGAAAACAGTGAAGCCCAGAAAAAACTTTTTAGTGAAAAATCAGACCAGATCCAACAGCCAGAGAGAAATGAGGGTGCTGCACTGCAGAACTGGAGGTCCAGCCCCTCTCAATGCTGAGCATGCACTCTCAGCAGGTGCACACACACACACACACCCCCACACCCACACCCCCCCCACCACTGGTCACAGTGATCAACACACACAGAACAGTCTTAGGAGTGCAGTAGCACAGGTATCACCCTGCCACCCACCCCCTGCAGCTGCTGGCATCACAGACACATGGGCCTCTGACCTCTGGTCCCACTCCTGTGGGCACAGCTTTCACTCACTCCTGTCTCCTCAGTCGCCTGGCCCCAGGCAGAAGGACCTTTCCTTGCAGCTGGGAGTCCCTTGCTCTGAGTCTGTAATTTGCCTGCACATGGTGTCTACTTCTCTGAGACTGCAGATGTAGGCCACTGGTTCCATGATGGACCTGAGAGGAGCTGGAGTAGGGCATTATTTGGCCTTCCCCGCCTGCCGTTATCTGTGTTCCTCCGTAGGTATGAGCAGAGGAGCTTTTCAGTTACAAGGCCCCACAGATTACAGCTAGGAGACAAACCAAGATTCTTCTCTACAATCTGAATTACAGATAAATATCTTCCTGTTTAAGCAGCAAAGGGGAAAAAGACATGCTGGCCACAGACAAACTACAGCAGAAACCACATGAAGAATATGAACATTAGTAAAGCAAAAGAACAGCAAAGTAAGAACTGCATTCTTTTTGTGACTATTACTGTTTCTCCCATATCCCTTTCAGATATTTTCTTGACTGTGGCTAATAACAGCTATAGTAGAAAGGCTGTTTTTATAGAGGAAAATGTAACTCTGCTAATTAATTCCATGTTTGACACCAAAAAGATGAGGTCATGACTTTCATTCAGTTAAAGAACAGCTCATAGTGTTGGAATCCATTCACATTCAGGCACCATTTGCCTGAGAGGAAGTCCTAAAATGCTTGATTCTCTAAGACTTTTCTCTAGTAGAAGTACTAATTTAAGTCTGTCTGCACTTAGGTCTGTTCCCACACGACCTAAATGCTGAGTCATATTAGAGCTGCTGTCATCTCCCTCTGCTGGGCCAGCTATGGCAGTCACCTGACTCAGGGTTCAGAGTCCTAAATTGGCTGAAAAATTATTCTCACATGCTAGGCACCCTCCCATTCCTGTTGTTTACTACTACTTATAATTCCTTGAACTGGCTCACAGAAGATGAGATGAGCTCCAGCACTCATTCAAAGATATAAGTGGAACAAATTGCTGAAGAAAAATGGAGGATTTGACTGTAGTTATATCCTTAATCAGCCTAAACTGACATGAGGCCATAACTCTTAATTCCATGGTGTTAAGTATTTTACTCCTAAAGCAAACCAAAATGTCCAGATCATCTTTGAAGGTGCTACTTGCTTGCATTATTTTTTGTGACATGTACTTCAGAAACGTTTTCCTAAGTTACCATTTAATAGAAGTGGTAAGGAAAAACACTTGCTTGTCCATCTCCTAAAGAAGCTCTGTAAAACTGCTTCAGCATCAAAAATACTAAAGCAACATCTAAGCAAGCCAAAAGATGAGACAGTCTCACTCTACCTGAAGGAACAGCCCCAACTGTTCCAAGGAAATCCACTTCCAATACAAACGTTAAGTTTGGCTGACTGCTGGTAGTGAGCCTCCCTACAGCTCTATCAAATGTATGCTTAAGGTACTTCTGGAGGCAAAGATTTAACCTGAGCACAGATTTCCTGAAGGACAATGTCACCTTTCTTCAGAAAGGGCTCCATAACAGGCACTGTGTTCTACTGCTTTGCAGAACAGTACTGGACGGGTCAGAATTTACTGTTGATCCCATTTAAAGGAAATTACATGTTCTTTATAACACTGTCTTACTCATTTCAGGAGACAGGAAATTAGACTACACGAATCCTCAGCCTGAACCTATGCACTTACAGAAACCTATTGTCTTCCAACAGCATAGAACTGTCCACTGTGTAACAGGCATTAGAACAGAAAGTGAACTATTACTGTTTGACTGCAATACAACCATTTAAAATGGATGGTGTAGCAAAACAATGAAGCAATCTGATGCACAGACATCACTAAAACTCTACCCATAAATAAGAATATATTTTCTCAAAGCAAGACAGATGCATTCATGCTGGTATTGCACTACTTGTGCTTCAGTCTGTGCAGTAGTTTTGCTTAATTTAAAAAGAAAACCATTACCCCATTGTGGTGAGAAACAGTTGGCTTCTAAAAGGGCAAATAATGTCATTGTTTCAAAACTCAGAAAAGCCCATTGCTAACCAATAAACTACTTTCTTCCCTAAGACAGATTTTTCCTCAGAGAACAAGCTCTTGGTTACTATATTCTCCTTGCTTGCTGAAGTAGAACTTCCTGACAATTATCACTAGGCAGGTCAACTCAGCTATGCAGTTTCTGATTGCCCTGGATGCTTCAATAAGTGATCCAATCTTCCTAACACTGATTAACAAACACATTAAAGACAAATACTGAGTAACAGAACAGGGAAAAAGGCTTTCAGTGTTAAAACAGACTACTTTTTAGAGACAAATGCCACAAAAAGCCTGTTAGACCTTTCAGATTCACAAAATCTTTGTTCAGCTGATGTTGCCAGGACAGCAGTATTACACAGGGCACATACCAGACACTTAACAGTGCTGCAGGGGAAAAAAAAAAAGAAAAAAAAANAAGGGAAAAAAAAAAAAAAAAAAAAAAAAAAAAGAAAAGGAATTTCCAAACTGGGAGAACATGAAAATAAAAAGCTAGCCCCCCGCTTCTTACCCCATGCTGTACAACCTTCAACACCAAAGACCACCCACTGAATTCTGCCCCTCAATTTAAACCACCTCTAATTCAGTGTTTCTAATTGCTACTGGCATGTTAAAGATACATCTGAAAACAAAAAAACACCTTATTTCATAGTTCAAACATAATTTTCTCAATTTTCAGGGCTCCTGACTGACAAAAACAAATTGCTGGATTACCAAATCTGAGTCACTGAAAAAGTAATTTAATCTTTCAAAAAAAAGTGTTGAGTGCATGTAGGAACATGTGAATGTTTCCAGTAAAGGATATAAAGTCTTGTTTTAAATGAGAAAGTTTAGTATTCTTGCCGAGTTCACAAAAAAATTATTCAACTTTGTAACTGACTTTCCTCACCCGAGTTTAAGAGTTCTTCAATTAATGACACATCACCACGAAACAGAGCCTTCTTTAGTGCCTCATTCTTGTCTGCCTGCAACATTTGATCCAACTGCTAGATAAACAAAGAAAAAATAAGTCAAAATCTGGAGACTGTTTCAAGGCAAAAACACTATAGCTTTCAGTATAAAAGCACTCATCATCTCTGAAAGGACATAGCACAGAAGAAGGAAAAAAGCAACACAAAACTTTTGTCCTTCCATCTCTATAGACCTGTTCAGGATCTACTACAAAGCCTAAGTTTTAAAATCAATTTTTTCTGAGAGATTCCATTCTCTGAAAATGGAAATATCTTCTTTCTCAACAGACCTGCTATCCTCCTACACTGCTCTCAAATTTACTTACCATAATTTGACTTCAATTAAGATTCTTTTTCATCTTATGACACTAGAAGAACTTTGCAATGCATTTATGTACTTTTTTTTTTTTGTCCATTTCACATATTGTGAAGTGTAACGTTAAAAAATACAACTATCATATATGAAATTTTGAGCTTGAGTCAAGGGACCTCAGTGATTAGCTGTCTGGCCTAAGAGCACAAGTCCACTGCTGTGAGGGGTTACAGTTCCTCTGTTATCCTAATTCTGTGGTGACAGAGGGCATTTGTAGTGCTGCATCATAAACGCTCTGGCTGAAAAAAGCACTGACCAAAAGACTAGCTTATGCATTGCTTAATTTGTTTTCAAAAGCATCATAGATTTGTTCTCTATTAAAGCTGCAGATGCAGGTGAAGATTGCTGCTGGAGCTATATCAAGTGTACAAAACATTTACATACACTGGTAAGCAGAGGACTGATTATTCACTAGTTTCCTTAGAGACAGAAGTGGGTATGAAACAAACCTTTCCTCTTAAGTTTTTTACTCCAAACATTATAACTTAGGAATATACAATTTTTACAGCACATTATAGCCCATCTTTTCAATAATTTTTGTAAAGACTAACAAAAGTGTCTAGAGAATCAAAGGTGAAAAACGGTCAGTAGAACAATTTAGCCCTATTTTTATTCTACTCAGACAACAATTTTCAAACAATGCACATCTGTGGATAGCAACATCTGCTTAAAGATCAAGGCCTCTTAAACACTAGCTATAGCTTTTAGCCTAAGACTTCGAGAATTCAGTTATACTTCCATTTTACAATTCTGGTCATAAGACAAAACCACACTTAAACACCCTCACAGGACCTACCTCACACTGATGGATACTTCACACCTGTCAGATGCAATAAAACTACTGAAATCTTCCAAGTTGGCAAGAAACAGAATCAAGAGATTTACGACATAAAACAGCTTTAGAGATACCTGGCCACTTTCAAATTTACTCTCATGCTGAAATATGATTAGGACCAGGGTCTGCTACTTAAGGGGAGAAAGAGCTTTTAAATAAAGATTAAGGGGCTTTGTACTAAGATAAACCCCTACAATTCAGGTTGCATTTACTGGATTGAGGGTACACCAGCATTACCCTGGTAGGAAACAGGCTAAGAGGAATCACCAGCCGCCCTCCGCTTCCCTCACGGTTCCAAGCCAAGGCCTCCCACCCCGAGACCGCCCGGCCACGGCTGGCGGGACCCAGCTGCAGGGAGGGTCAGCCCCACCTGCGGCTCCTTCCGCACGACGCCAATGTCCCAAGCGCCGTCGTCGCTGTCGCTGTCGCTGCCCTCGTCGCCGCCCGCCACGATGCGGGACGAGCACACCACGGCGGCCATGGCGGCGCTTCCCGCGCGCGCGTCGCCTCAGCACGGGAGGATCACGTGGCCGAGGCGGCAGCTTTCCCGCGCTCCCGCGCCCCGCCCCCGGGCCCGCCCCCCGGGCTGTGAGGGGAGCGCCATGGGCAGGAGCTGCGCCTGGGGAGGGGAAGGGCGGGGCCGCTCCGCCCTGGGCAGGCTGTTCCGTGCTGGGCAGCGCCGGGCGGGGGTGCTCCGCGCCGGGCAGGGCAGCGGTATTACACAGGTGCACGGAATCGGTGACAGCGGTGCTGTGAGCACGTGAGGCTGTGACACTCGTGGCTGCGCTGCTTTGTGGGTGCTGGGAGACGCAGCAAAGCCATGTGAGCAGTTGTGTCTTTAGATCTGTGGCCGGTCTATATGTGTGGATTCAAGGTAAAAGATGCGAGTTCCTCTCTGTAACTGCTGACGTAATTTTCGTGCTTTTTCCACGCCACCTCACCTAGCAGCAGCCAGTGACGGCGCTATGTGTGTGTACATGCACTGTCACACAGCCCGAGCCTGCGGTGGGGACACTCGCGTGGGAAACCTGAACTGCGGCCGCGCCTAATGAGCCAGACTTTCGACCTTCAGCCTGGCTACATAGGGCATTGCTTTAAAAGTCAGAATTGTGGTTAGAGCTCTTTCTAATGATCGGTAATAATGTCTCATCTATCCCAAGGTTTGAAGAACAAATGAGGAATGACCTGTATTTCATCCACAGGCATCATTGCTCCTTGAGCTCACCTCAGGCCGTGCCCCAGGCTGAAATGAAATTGAGCATCCACTGACAGAAGTGGAGTTTGGTCTTGGGAGAAGAGTACGAAATGATAAGTGCAGTCCTTGTGCCCATGACACTGTAAAAATGTAATTCTGGCAAGTTCATTTTAACAAAAATTACCCTCATCTTGATCAGAAGGTGGCTGTGAAAGTTTTCTTATTTATTTATTTAATTTTTTGCTAACTTTTGTTTCTTAATGCAATGCAATGTGTAAGGCAACTTTTTCTGTGTTGGGATTTGCAGGTTAGCTAGAGTTCCACTTAGAACATACTGAGTGCTATAAAAATTGCACTTATTAAAAAAGAAACTTATATGGTCTCCATATTTCAATTGTGCCCACTTGACATTTTTAATAGCTGCATTTTCTGGATTTTATTTGTCTGTTAAATATGACAGCTTGTTTGCATTAAAGGATAATGAAATTCAGATTATTAACAACGAGGAACTCTGGTGTCAGAACTAGGTGAACATTTTAATTGAAATCCCATGAGACAAACTTTCAGTTCTGGAAACCTGATAAAAATGCAAAAATCCTCTTCTTTTCACATGGCCTCCCTGGAGCAAAGGTTGATAAAATTGACTTAGCTATAATACATGCTTCTATATAAAGGCTTGGGTTTGTATGCTTATTTTGGATTTACCTGTATACACTAAATCTCTGTTTAAAATATTTTAGTAATGAAGATATGTTTACCATGTGTACTCATTGAATGGTTTTGTAACCATGTCAGTTCTTATAAAATTGTAACTTTTATTCTAAGTTTTCAGGGGGTTTATTACTGCTCTGAATATTTCTTATTTTCTTCAGAGGAAAAGTAGTATTTATGCCTTTTTTGTGTAGTTTCTCTGTATCTGTATTGAATCTATCAGTACTCAACTTTATAATGACCATAACCAGAATCAAACTTCCACTCTAGGAAGGCCATTTGCAGTAACAGGCCTGATAGTACCTAGTGTTAAAAGAAAAAAATCCCAACTCCTTTCAAAAGCTCAAAGCGTAGAAGAAGTTTGTAGCTAATGTACCCAATGGCTGTTTCAAATGTGAACAAGACAATCATACAGAAGCGGGTAGCAGGTGATTTCTCCTTTTGTGATTGCTTGATACTGTAAATCGGACATTATTGTTGATGTAGACTCTCCTACTTCTTTTTCACATTCTTCTCACTCCAAGCTCATTTGTGACCTTGAAGTCTGTCTTCATTTTTCAGCTAGGCAGACTTAGTTTGGTTGACAGTATGGTCAGTCCTGGCTGTCATCCATATTTGCCAAATGTCAGTGTGTTTTTACTTAGTCCTATAGGAACACTTCCCAGCGTCTTTTCCTTGTTGCTGTGCAATACTCATTTTATGTGCAAGAGATGATTATAGAATGGCTCAGTCTGGGAATATTGTAAGAGATCCTCATTCTCAGAGAGGCTCAGTAGCTCTGGGTCTACGCAATTGACAAATCACCAGTAAATGTTCAACTGGGAAATGGTGAACTAACAGCTGTAACAGTTCCATGGTAAAGAGCAGTACATCCAGGAATTTGCATAATTTGAAAAATGTCCCATAAAGTAGCACAAGTGATTGCAGGTCACATTCATGAAACAAATGGGAAGAAAAGCACTTTATATTGTCCTGGATGAGTTTTCACCTGACTTGTAAATAGCTGTTCCATCTCTTATATTTAAGGTATTTCAAGTATAAAGATGGATACTTATTCTCTAAATAGTACTTAAGTGTTCTGTGTTCTTTCTGTGATCTGAAATCACCCTTAGTGTTAAATCAGTTTTAGTTTTGCCATCCTGTTTTGTTATGAGATGCTGCACTGCAGCATATTGAGTTGTTCATAATTATTTCAGTTGTTATTCTAATGCACTTATAAAGATGGAAAGCATTTCATTTTATCTGTTTTGCTTATAATTCCTTTGTTACAGCTGTGTTCCTCCTGTCCACTTTACCAAATCTGTCTGGATGGTACCAGATGTAAAATTTTAAATCTGCTGCCACACACATGAATATAAATTGCATACCAACTGATTTTCTGTTTCTAAAATTTGTTTTATGGTAGAAGCATTAAACCATTGTCAAAATTCCCCATACTTAGTGGGGAATTTGTAGACATGATGTAAACCTGAATCCTGTTGTGAAAATACCTCTTATTATGACAGTAATGTATAAAAAAACCCCTAGAACAATAATTAAAGTGTTGAAGAGATTTTCTTTTATGTTAATGTCACTCAGGCAGATTTTTAGCTTCTTTCCATATAACCTAGAAGCTTTAGTCTGTGTAGCAAGTCCGTGTCAGAACAATTCCTGATATTACTAGATGCAGCCTCTCTTAAAAATTCCTCATTCCTACACTATCTCTACTCTGTTCTATGCTGTTTCATCCCCTTAATCTTAACTGGCAGTACTCCCACTTCGTTATCATGGTGAGTACCTTCTTGTTTCAGCCTGTTGACTCTCTGCTGGTACTCAGGCAACCACTTGTAATAGTATTGCCTGTCTCTTAGAAACTCAAATGTTTGAATTTTCTAAAGGCAATTTATAATGATCAGGTGCTGCTTTGAGCTTTCTACACCATTTACCTTTCTGTCTTACCACTTTTTTTTGTCTTACCACTTTTATCAAGATTGAAGGTTATCCATATATTTCAGTATATTCAGATATGTAATATTTTTATTGGTTGCCACATTCTTATTTTGCTTTGACCAATTCAAAAGGAATATGGCTTCTTGGAAAAGGGACTGGTTTTGAATCAAAAGCTGTTTTGCTTTATCATGTTTGGTGGTTTGTATTGTTTTTTGTATTATTTTTTCTCTTTCTTTTCTTTTGTTAGCAAACCATACAGTCTGATTGTCATGTCTTCATGACACTGAATGGCCTTGCTATCATAGGTTTACCACAGGATGTTAAGTCTTTGGTTATCTCTTACTTTTACAGCTGCTGGGGCTGCTCACCAGTAGTCTCTGGGCATTGTGAGAACTCCCACACATATACTGTCTTCTGGACTTGTTTTGTTTGAGCTTACTAAGTCAGTAAGAGCTTAAGTCATTAAGTAACATTTTATATTATGATCTATAATTCTGGCTCTCCAAAGTGATACTAGTAATTCAGAGCTCATAAAATCTCAGTTTCTCTTCTGAGAGGAACAGTTCAGCCCCTCACTGAATTCCTAGGATGTGCTAACTGGACTTTGCTGCTAATTCCTTTAATCTCATCCATCTCTTCCAGCAAAATCAGCAGCATCTCCTTTACGTCTGCTTTGAGCTCTTCAAGAGTAATTGTGACACTGTCCACATCCCCAGTGGTATAAGATAAAATCGTTACAAATGCTAAAAGTTGAATCATGAGAAGATACTGTGTGGGAAAATGATTCAAAGATGTTGTACTGTTTTCTATATGTCTTATACTTGCATCCTTATTCTACTCTTCAAAGTGATGTGCACAAGTGTCTACCTGTGGAAGAGACTTCTATGATAATTTGAGCTATTCTGTCACAGTTGGTCCAAGTAACAGGAAACCATAAGTCTTCCTTATCGGGCATATGGGAGCAGGTATGCACTGAGGATGCCCTGATTGTCTTTGGTTGCCAGCAGACTGAACATGACCAAGCAGTGTGCCCAGGTGGCCAGGAAGGCCAGTGGCATCCTGGCTTGGATCAGAAATAATGCGGCCAGCAGGACTAAGGCAGTGATTGTGACTGTGCTTGGCACAGGTGAGGCCTCAAATCCTGTGTTAAGTTTTGGCCCCTCACTACAAGAAAGACATTGAGGGTTTGGAGCATATCCAGAGAAGGGCAACAGAGCTGGTAAAAGGTCTGGAGCAGAAGTCTTATAAGAAGTGGCTGAGGGAACTGTGGTTACTTAGCCTGGAAAAAAAGGAGGCTCGGGGGAGACCTTATTGCTTTCTACAACTGTTTGACAAGAGGTTGTAGTGAGGTGGGGTTCAATCTCTTCTCACAGGTAACAAGTGAGGATGTGAGGGTCAGAGGTAATGACCTCGAGTTGCACCCAGGAAGCTTTAGATTAGATATTAGGAAAAATTTCTTCATTGAAAAGGTGGGCAATCTTTGGAACAGGCTGCCCAGGGAAGTTTAGAAACATCATCTTGGCAGTGTTCAAAGGGCACATGGATGTGGTATTTGGAAACATGGTTTAGTGGTAAACACAATGGTGCTGTGTTAATGGTTGGACGCAGTGATCTTTTCTAACTGTAACAATTCTGTTATTCTAAAGGAATGATTACTGAGGTTATAGTAAAAGGTTCCTTCCCTCTAGTAATTCCCTAATATTTAAATGGCCACAGTCCAGCCTCCTGTGTGCTCATATAGAGTCATGTACATAGGATCCTGTATATGTATCTGCAGCTTTTTCTCTCTTAAGTCTCTAACCACTGACATAACTCCTTCATTCAAGTTGCTATTGCCATAGATATATAACAGTTCTCTTGTTACAAAAACCTCATTTCAGTGCGTGGAATCAGCAGGCACTTGTATATTAAAGAAGATGCCTTCTGTCTAATTGGTGCAGTAAAATACTCAGTAGTTCCTATCTACTTTGATACTGTAAATTTCCCTGAGTCCTAATCATCCTGTATACCAGAACTGTCCAGGTTATTGAAGATAGCTCCTTCTTTGTTAATGCAGCGATATAACTGTTTGATCTAGATTTCTTTCTCATAATGCTTTCCTACAAGGCTTACCTGGCACTAAAGTTTTGGAAACCAAATTTCCTATGAGGCTCTGCTATAAACAAATTTGCCTCTGTCCCATAAAGTTATTTTCTATGCTCTTCCTTGAAATATCCATTTTGCTTGCTTTAACCAGATCATCCAAACTCATCATGGAATGTATCTGAAATCCAGATGTATATGGGGGAAAAATGGACTATATGGCTTGCAGTAAAGAGCCATGATCATAGGTTTCCCTCTCCTCATCAGCCAGTTGTAACAAACCTCCAGTTAATCCTTTGGCTAACTTTCTGCAAAATCTCCACATGCTCCTTTGGCAGCAAGCTCTGACTGGTCATTTCAAGTGGACAGGATTTTGTAATAGGCAAATATTCCCACCAAACTGCTTCATAATTTGCTAGTATCTCTACTTAAATAATTCATGATGTAATAGAATTAACTTGCAGGAGTGACACTGATGGGATTCTTATTATTGTCAGCATCTAGAAGAACAGACAAGAGACAGTGTGCTTTAAATAAGATTTTCCTGGTACATGGAAATTTCATCTGAGTGTCAGGATATCTAACCTCTGATTCTGAATTTAGGAGAGTCCTTGGGAAATTAATGGTTCTAGCTAGCATCTTTTTTTGTTTGTTCAGTTTGATTTTCTGTTTGTTAGGCTTACTTGGTTTCTCTTATCTGGAATGGGATGGACAGGTTTAGATGAAGTGACAACACTTCATTTAAAGGCTGTATGATAATGCTGTAGGAAAAAAAAAGAGGAGTTCACTGTGCTTGTTCTTTGATTTTTTTCTTTGCAATGTTCACATATTTACTACACAGGTTTTAGAAGCGTTTATATTTTAGTTCTTACTAGACTGAATTTTTCAAAGTCAAAACTTGCATATGCAAATAGTAAAAATAAATCAAAATACTTCAGGAGAGATACAAATATACTGCTCTTTCACCTTGCTTTTATCTAGCCTGCTTTCCTGTTTATTCCTACTTTTAACCATCCTTTTTCCATTCCAGCTCTGAAGAACAAGGCATACCATTCCACTTCCTCCTTTCCATGGGAGATTTTGCTGCCTCTACAGTTGATCTTGCTTAGTTTTATGAGGAGCTTAAAGCATCACAAGAAAGAAAGCTGTGTTAATGAAACAATACCAGTTAAGTTTGCATGAAGACTTATACGAAGGAGAAAAAAGACACGGTAGGGAAGGAAGGTAAGTTGCTCTTTGCACTCCTTGTGGAGGTAGGTAAATGTTTGAATTCTACCAAACTGAGGGCAGAGAAAGTTCCCTTTGTCAGGAGGAGGCCAGTGGACAAGGAAAACTGTGCAGCTCAGTAGTGCTGGCTGTTTGGAAGTCCTTTAAGGCTTTCTCCATTTTTTAACAAGTCATCACTTTTTCCTTGAACCCTCTGTTACATCTGTAACAAACAAAATACTCTTAAAAATGCAACAGTCCTCTCTATGCTTTGCTTTGGCTAAAATAAAATGAGGTCAATACATTGAAAATTGAATTTTAATGTTTTACTAAGCTGTGTTTATACTGAACTGAGAAGGCCTTTACACACCAAATCTTTTACAGGAGCCATCACAAAAAGAAGTACAATATTGAAAAAACATTTAAAAACGTTCAATACATTGTAATGATAGGAATATTATGGCAGTGTGGAGAAGGAAATAGAAACTGAGTCTGTCACAGTAGACAATTATTTTCTATTTTAAATGCTTGTAGAGCTTTAAATGTTTACAGAAAGCTGTTTGCATCGTGGTTAAATATAACAAAAAATGTTGTTTCTATCATTCCTCAACAGCTTTTTTAAGAAAATGTATGTAGTTCTTACTGAAGTTAGAGTGTTATATGCTTAGTACCCTTGTGGTCAAAGACTCAATCATCCTAATCCAAAAGCATCAAGTACCAGATACTGATGCATATTGCTGTTAGGATTTATTTATGTACTCACCGAGAAACAGTATTTATTATTTAAATATTATTTAGACACACCATTGTGCTGGTGTGTACTTTACCTAATCTAGCAACATTTGCAAAGCAACTTGAGACCTTCAAATTAAAACAACTGTTGAATTTTAAGATGCTAAATTATATGCACTGATTTTTTGAACAAGTAATAGCTAAGAATCTAAGTCACATAGATTTATCCTGAAGTGTATTTTACCAGACTAGGAAATGACAACACATTTGGTTATTTATAAGATAATTTGCTTTTAGGTCTGCTTGCCACTAATTTTAGTGCATGAGGCATATAGAATGCATGATGTCACTTTGTCTTCTACTACAACAGTATTTCATTACTCCTGACCACAAAAAATGCCACCATCTGAAGTCAGTGGAAATTTGGTTGTCAGCCATGGAGAAGGCAATAGCTGACGCTCCAGTAGTTAAGAACTCCAATTCTGAGATTTAGTTTCATATTCTGTAATGTGATTGTACTGTTTTCTTGTCTTCAGTCATAGGAAACGCAGCAGTGTGTTACACTTATTTATCTAGAGCATCTCATGATATATCTGCTGCTTTTTTAAACTGTCAGATTAAAAAAAAAAATCAAA
>VYXD01016256.1:192824-204523 GCA_013397195.1 Hylia prasina
CCCCCCCCATGGAACATGTTACATGCCTCTCAGTCTGTCACATGGTCTTACATATGTGTTCTACTGAACAGTGGTCTTAAAACCATCAGTGGACCTGTTTAGAGAAAGGAGAAGACATAATGATAAAGAAAATACAATATTGAACTTATATTCTTGGGCTAATAATATCTTTGCAGCAAAAATTAACTAGTGCTGAAAGTAACACTTGAAGTTACACGTTGTTTATAGGTTTAGGTGGCCAGCATGGGAAAGTTCTATTTTTCCATAAGCCTTGACTCTTTTCAGGACTCTTTTTGATCAGTTTAAGTTAGGATTTGTAAACTTTTGTATGTATATTTGATGTTCTATGTAAAAAATACATGATTGGAAAAAAGGTTTTCACAGAAGTGTTAAATAGGACAAACCTCATCTAAGCCTTATCTACGTTGCTTAAACAGCATAGCATGAGTATTTACAAATAAACCTGTAGACAGCAGTGTTTGTTGAAGGAAGCTACTTTTTTAAGGAATTAATGTGACTTTTAAAGCATATTTTAGCTTGAAGAGCATTAGCCTGGAAAAAATGATTTCTTCATTGCATTTGGAAGCAATGTTAAGGCTGTCTATGCTTTCAAATAATTTTGAATAATTTATTTTTTTCTCCTGCTTGCACTGTTTCTACTTTTGGTATGTAAATACAACTTCTGTTTAACTTCTATTTGTTATTCCAGCCTCTTTATTTGTATGCATTAACAAAATAGTCTTGTTTTACCTGCCCGTGACACCGCTGATCATTTTGCAACACGTTCTAATGTTACACCTTTGAGGTTACAAAGCTGTGAGTCACTGTGGAAAGGAGTATCACAGTCAACAGCAGAGAGTCACATCATGTCCTGTTGTGGCAATTAACTGGCCAGAGTCCCAGACAATTCAGGGACCATAGTGCATACGAGTAGGTATTGAGAATGTATATTCCCACCGTAAGTCATTGCAGCTCCACTTCTTGCATGCCTCTTTAGATCTGTCAGAAGCACTTTCCTGAATTGGTACTGAGATATTTTGCTTTCATCTGTTCTCCAGATCTGTGAGACAGAAGGTGGTGCAGTGAATGCAGTGTCACGGCAAGAGCAAGGCGTTTATGATTGACATGGAGTGCTTGAAGGGCAGGATCCCTCTGAACTAATAGCTCCTAGATGGTTTCTAGTGTGAATGTTGGTTCTAGTATCCATATGGTCTAACCTCAGACTTTTCACTTTTACTTGAGAAAAAGCAATAAACAATCTTTTTGGATTAGGGAAAATTTTCTTGATTGTAGTTTTTGCTGACATAAATTAGTTTATTTGAATACTGCCAACAGGAAGTCTTCTGCCTTGTCTTGCTCAAGTGAGTGGCCTTTTGCACGCAGGGGCACATAGCTTTAATTCCTACACAAATTCTTTTTGTCTAGATGTCTCTGAAATTTAAAGTCATGGAGGAAAAAGTTCACAACCTGGGAACCTGTCTAATATATTGCCAGCAGGTCCTGAGGAACAGTGTTAAATTTGAGCATGAGATGATAAATACAGATCTTGGTTTGGGGAGAATTTCTGCAGAACAGTAGTAGCATGTGTTTCATTACACCGTTATTTGGGAGGACTTCTGGGAAGGACTGCTTTTTATTACAGATGGATTTTTGTATTGATTGTGTTATGAACATCCAATTGCTCTATTGAACTGTTACTCTGCTGTACTTGTTGCAATACTTCTAGGAGACTGTTAAAAACTGCAACCACTCTTGAAATAGTGTTAAAAGTTTTTAACAGGTAATGACATAAAAATATTGTTTTTCCAGAAAACCTGAGGAATAAAGAAGAATTTTATACTAAGGCTTCTAGAAGCAATGAGTAATTATTAAGCCACTTCTAGTGATACAGTTAATGATCAAAACAGCAATGACAGAAGTATAATGAGAACAGTGGATTAGGTATAAGGAAAGGCATTTGGTAATGTCGCATTCAGTTAATGCCTTTGAAACTGCTGTTTGAAAATAAATTTAATCATAAGCATAGCATGCAGGAGTAGTACATCTAATTTATCCAGAGATGATTAAAAGGCAAAAAAGAGATTTTTGATTGATCAGGCTGGGTTTGGATCACGTGCTTCATCTGTTACTGGGTTGCAATAGAAACTTAAGGAACATCCCACTTGGTTTGGTTGAGCTAACTGTTTACCTTTCTCTGCCTTCATTCTTTGCAACTATATGTGTGTGTGTGTGTGTGTGTCTGTGTGTATTTTTGCAGGAAGTAAGATCTAAGGGCTCTTTTTAGATAAATGATATCTGAAGCATTCTGGGTTTTGCAAGCCTCTGATGGGTGTGGATCCTGGCTTGGGTTAGGCTGAATGATTCAAAAAAAAAAATGCCGACCTCCTAGAACACAAAGGACATTTTTTTAAATAGAAACTCAGTACCTGAAAATCCTGAATCAGGCAAGGAAATATCACCAAGTAGTTGCTCTCTTGTTGGGGCAGCACTCGTCCACACCAGTTTTAATTTCATTTCTCCTGAATATGTTATGAGGAGGTATCCCAAGTGGGAATGAGTTGGTCTCTATGTGTGTGCAACTGATATACCTCCACAGAAGATTTTAGCACCCCCTTCTCATGAGCTCTGTTATATGGAGCATATTTCTTCACTGTTCTATAGATCATCTTTTATTCTGTTAGCAAGGTTTTTTTCTGGGGGTCAGCTATGTCCAGATAGGGGTAGGTTACTCTTTCTGTGTTTCCTTTTTAAAAAGCTGCCTTTTTGCATGGAATCTGTTTGCTGTTCCTGTCTGCCCAAGCAGACTATTTGTGACAAACTATCCACTCTAGCTCATTGGATATAGACAATGTGCTAGACTGGGTGTAGGCACTTGGTGTTCTAGCTTCTGTTTTGAGAGGGAACTTTTCCCCAGGCATTTGTGGTAGAATAAGCATATTTGTAGTTAGACAAGAAGGTGCTGGAATGGTCTCATTGTTTAGGAAAGCTGCCTCCTCATATGCTCACAGTTCAGAATTCCTGTGACACATCTCAAGACAAATATCTTGTTTGCCATTTTAGTGTTTGGGATTTTTTATACGATTTATAATTTTTTTTTTATCCATGCATACATAAAAGGAAGTGTGTCAGCCTTCCAGTGGTTCTATCTGCATTTTTCAGCATGGTATCCTTTAAAAAAATCTCTTCTAGTTTTTCTTTTCTGGCTTAATAATTGAAGAATAAAATTATTCTTATTGTTAATTATATAATATATAATTAATAATATATTAATATAAAATATTATTTCTGTTACTCCCCTTCTTCTAGCCTTCAGTATTTCTACTCTCAGCTTAGCATCTAGAATTCAGAAAACACAACCTTCAGCATTTTTTTTTCTAGTTTTGGTCTTTTTATTGGTGTTCTTAATCATCTCTTAAGGAAGGGAGTTAGAAATCTCACCACACCTCTGTTTAACTACTTCTTTCTAAAAATCATAAAAGTCTACTTCTCTTTCTGACTTCTGTCCACTTATGCACCCCTGCCCACCTTCTTCCCATCCTGGTATAACAGGGTGAAGCTGCTCTTTCAAAAGTGTGTTTGGTCTGCTTGACTGAAAAGGTAGCTGAGGCTGGGTAAAGGGTGAGCTTAAAGAGAATCCTTTAATATGCATGCTCCTGAGTCTTCTGTTTACAGGTTTTCTCATAATCTAAAAGTTTGTCTCATTTATCAAATCTTGCCTTCAAAATGAAAGCAGTTTGAAGAGAGTGACTAGAGTCCTGATTTAGCTCACCTTAGGTAGCACTGCAGTAACAGGGAAAACATCTTACAAGGTAATAAAATAAATAAATGGAAAATATCTCTTATATCTGATTCCCAAAACGAAATTATTTTACAGCAGATGGATGCATAAGTGTTCATATTAGTTCATTTTCTTGCTACTACTCAGATGTTGTTCCTTGTTTTCCAGCTCTAAAAGAAGCATCTAAAGCTGTATTATATTTCTGTCAGAATGAAATTGTCTTTATTTGTGTCAATAAAAAATTCTTTAGTTTCCTGCTGCCAAATGTATATGACAGACCTATCTACTGTGTTTGCCAACCCTAGCCAAGCTCCTGTGAAAAGGACATGACAGTGAAAAAAGTAAAGCTATAGTAGATGTTTTGTGATAAACTGCATATACCAGATGTTGCCTCCTAAATTCACAGAAATAGACATTGTCTTAATAAAAAGGCATTTCAGATTTTAATAAATCATTATTTTAAATGTGTTGAATATTTCCCTTCCTATGTATATCTGTTTGTGTCTTGAGTCCTTATAAGCTTAACAAGCTGTGGGTAATTGACTTTTGCAGCTTAACTATGCATCAAATAAAAAGCATTTTCCTACTTACGTATTATGCAAAAATGTAAACAGAAGTCTTGATATTGTGTCTTTCACGTATATTATTTTAAATACATAATTTTTTCATTGTTGTCTAACTTCTATGCGATTGTTCTGAGAAAAGATAAATGAGACAAATATTTGATGAGAAATAATTTAATTTCTGTACAATATAATGAGATATTTAAAATATTAGTTTCTATCTCATAATTTACACCTTGTGCTGTCCACTCTTTTTTCATTGTGCTGTCTACAATTAGACCCACAGAAAGTTCTTTCCCTCAATGGTTATACTAATTTATAACCCATTAGTGTGCATGAATAAATAGCATTTTTCTTTTCATAGATGCACAAGGAAGTGTAAATTGTTTTTGTTAGCCAACAAGGGAGATGTCTATGTAAGGGCAGAGTATTAAATTCGTATTTTTAATTTCTGTGGTTAATGCAGTTAGAATAAAACTGCAATTATTTTCCCTTTCTTAAGTAGTAAACCCAGTTTGTTAGTTATTACAGATTTTGTGTATACCTGGATTTTTAAACCCTGCTGTAAAAGTATTGTGCTGACATTGACCAACTTAATAGTCCTAATTGTAGCTACCTAATTATAGAAACCCCTGAGTAGGAAAATAAAACTGAGGTTTTTAGAGAGCCTTTTTGATTCTGGAGTCTAATCTCAAAATGCTTTCTCTGACAACTCTTCAGAACTGCTTGAGTCTATCATTTCAGTGGTTAGTGTTAAATTTCTCCATTTTTTCTTATTTTCTCTCAGAACCCTTTGTTACCATGTCTCTCTACTCTCATGCCAAAAAAAAAATTGAGATTATCCATTCTCCCAGTCTTCCATGGGAAGAAACTGAGACACCTGACAAGTGTGATTTGTTTGGTTTTGTTGATTGGTTTTGTTAGTTTGTTTTTCTTCTATCAAATACCATCTTTCCTTTCAGAAAAAAAAACCCAGAGAAACCAAACCAAACAAAATATCACATTGCCCCTCATCTGAAAGGTAGAGTTCTAATAAAGGATTGCAACTTGGGTTCCATAAAGCAGCTCATGACTGGGTGCTTGACTGTCTTCAAGTTAAATATCTTTAGCAGAGCAAACTCAGAAAACTCATCTCAGAATTATCATCCAGGTAGGTCCCTTACCAGGCTTGGGAGGTAGTGGCACTAGTTCATGGGCAGAACTCAGTGGAACATGAACTTCATCACCAGTTTTTAAGTCTTTGCAAAGTGCTTCAGCCTTCGGTTGACCAGCTTTTTATTCCTTTATATGTGTTATTATATCAGTATGTATCAGTATTTGGATTTTTTTTCTTTTTAAGTAAAACGTCAGGGACCTGAATTGCTTTATATACTCATATATTTCTTTCTCCCTTATTTTTGCAGTGTTAACAGTGGTAACCAGTACTTTACAATAAGCCTTAATTTGCCCAGAGCCCTGGGAAGTAATTTTTGATCTGCATCACCTAGGGGTTGTGTAGGATTGAACTGCTCTGCAGGTTTACTTGCAACAGTGGCAGGCTGGTCTTGATGATCAAACTTTATGTTCTGGCAGTTTAGCAATTTTTATTAAAAAGTGTCATCTTAAAAGATCACTTTTTACATGTCAGGAATTCCTTTTTAAGTGGAGGAATGGGTTTTTATCGAGTTCTGTGGACAGCTTCAAGACTGATCCCTGCTTTGTCACTGATGGCACACACCACTGTGCTGTGATTGTCTAACATGATTCTTATCCTGTCTAACATGATCCTTATCCTGTAATATGAACTTTTTTCTTGCAGAAAAGTCATAGGGTATTTTGTAAATAAAGGGGGGGAAAGGCAGTTATATCTATAGCTGTATAACGATGGGTTTCTCCTGCTGTTACTTTTGTAAATCACAGCTTGACATAAATCTACACAATTCCAAGGCTTTTAGCCTCAAAAATCTTAACTATTCAAAATACAGCTGTACCTGTTTGGCTTAGCACAAGTAACATCAAGATCTCATGAAAAGAAACTTTTAACCTCATATAAAATTTTCATTGTGTCCACTGTGAAAGATTTTTGATTAAACCCAGTAACTCATGATATTCTGCTGACATCTGTCATTAAAAAAAAAAAAAAAAAAAAAACTGCTTCTCATTTTGGCGGGGGAAAAACCGTNGCTTCTCATTTTGGCTGGGAGAAAACTCGTTGTGAAAATGTCAGTCAGTGACCAAAATCCTTCTTCTTTTGTACTTGAAAAGTTATTGGTTTTCTGAAGCATGACTAAATACAGGGCTTTAACCTACTAACCTGGATCTCAGTGTGGCCTCTGGAAATGGGATGGATGTGGGCTGAGAGACCTGCACAGAAAATGGGGGATTGTATGCTGCCTTTGTCTTCATGTGGAGCCCTGTCTGCCCCTTTACCCACACAGTGAGCTCAAAATTCTTGGATATCTTTAGGGGGAGCGATTATCTCGCCTTTTTTTGAATTTTTTTTTCTTTTATTTTTTATTCTGAATATTAAGGCAATTTCCGTATTGAAGAGGAAATTGCAGAGGCAATTTTAGACTATTCCAAGACTAGGAAAAAAGACCAAGTCTTACAGTTCTTTTGTAACTGGAACAATGGTGGTTTGCTTCCAACTTTTTCTACTAAGTTCAGAAAGTATTTGGACCCATATACAGTTGTTTTAGGCAAGAGTAGCATACACCAAACTAAGCATACTTTCAAAAAGAAATGGGTTAAGGGATGCATTGTGCTGCTTGGATTCACATGTTAGAGTTTATACTGCATGATCTTTGCAGTAATATTCCAGTAAAGGCTATTCCAGTCTCAGGGCTCTGACAGGAACTCCAGTTCTTTCTCTTTTAAGCAGTTGTAAATAATTAAGCACTTTTTGTTATGCTCTATGTAGTTCAAAAATCTTTGTTGCTCAACTGTTCAAGATTGCTGATGTGTGCCTCTTATTGAGTCACAGAAGGTATCAGTCTTGGATTTTTGCCCTTTAAACCTCAATAATACCATTGTTCTGGGATTATTACATGACACTGTGAAGAGGAAGAAGTTTAAGCTATCTTTGGAAACATAAACCTTGCAAGCTTGTCTGACTTGGATTTTCAGGCTCTTAACTCCTCTCACTGCTTCTAGACTGAAAGCAAACAAACCATGAAGTTTTCAGAAAACTATTTTCTACTGCAACTTCCAAAGAACTAAATATATTTTATCAAGTGTAAAGTGAAAAAATGTACCCTACATTTGGTACCTGTTGTTTTCTCCATTAGCCTCAATATTTGTCAAAAGTTGTCCCTTTTTTTCTTCTAAATGCAGGTGCCCTATCTGCCAGGTCAATTATTATTTCTGATTAAGCTGTGAACAAACTGTTAAAACCATCACAAGTCTTGATATTATGAAGATTACTAACAGAGGACTTTCACCATTTTAAGAAATATTTTAGAAAAATGAGTAGTTTCATTTTCTTATGTATTCAAGGCCAAAGTTTGAACTTCCTCTGTTCAGATTCTAGATCCATTAGGACTTTATTTGATGTAAACTTAGTCAGCAAAATTTCAGTCAGTACTTTGATAGATCATGTAGAAAGGCAGATCAAAATGACACTTCAGTAGGTCTAAAAGTTTATACATTTTTTGATGCATTGGTATAAATAGAAATAGGTTGTCACAGAATCATGTGCTTCTGAATGAAATAATATGTTTTTGCTTCCCTTATTGTATGTCAACAATTTCAAAAGGCTTAAAAATACCTTCCAGTTTAAAAAGGTATTCTTGTACTAGTTATTAACTCCATAGACCAAATGACAGCATATGAACATATCTGATTTTTATTTGATGGTTCCATGTAGTGCAGTGTTACAATTTTTGTTGAAAGTTGTGTGGAATTTGAAGTGCTTTGAAGAAGTTGACCTGTAGTGCCTGAAAAATCAACCTCTGCAAATTCAGGATGAGTTGCACCATACTGCACCAACACACAGCTATTCTGCTTTTCCTTCACCAAGCCTGTGATGTATTCTTCACTGTTTTCCCTCTTGTAATTTCCATGTAAGATTTTACCAAAATGGGATCTGCCCATTTTAGCTGTCCAGAATGAAAGGTCTGGTACTTTCACGGTAGTTCACTGCCCAGCTGCATATGTTATGCCACGCAAACGCATGCCTCATAAAAGAGCTGTTCCATTTCTCTGGAATATTAAACTGTTTTCTATATTTTTTGACCCCATGGATTGAATTAATGTAGATACTGGTGAAAAAGTATCCAATGGCCAAAAGTATCCAGTGGGCACAGTATCCAGGGGGCACAGATTAAGAATGTCAATCTGCAAATATTTGAAGCATTGGATGAATCAATTTTAGCAGTATTAAGACAATGTACTGGAATACAGTTTTTGCTTGTGGAAATGGATTCAACAGCTGTCAGTCTGGCATTTTTTGCATGTCCATCTGCATTCTAAAAGTATTATGAATGTGGACTCAAAAACTATTTGTGTGGTAAATATCTGGGAATAGTTCACTTTTTAAGTGAGTGCTGCTATAGCTTTTTGGTTGAGATTCAGTTTTCAATATATTTCCTGGGAGTAGAGAAGCTCTTTTGAATTCGTAGTATAAGCAAAAACTGACAAACAGTATGAAAAGTAAGATGTTGCAAATTTGTCCATAACTAGAGAATTCTGTGAAGACTTCAGCAACTAGGAGTAGATGTTTATGAGTCATCAGGGAGAATGCTTGTGCTGAATAATAAATTATACAAAAATTTAAAACTGTAGTTGACAGAGTTCTTTCATAGTTGCTGCTTTACTGTTTTGAGTAGGTTTTTTTAATATGTGTAAGCAGCTCTGAGACAGAGTAATCAATTTTTTGTAATTGACAACTGTAGGGAAGATTAAAGCCCTACGCTATGGAAAAGTGGCCAGACTGCTTTCCCTGCTTGTAAGAGATATGAGGAGCTATACCTGACCCATATGTTAAGGCCATTCTTTTAAAAGGATTTGAAGTAAGGTTTCCCAGCATTGTTGAAATTACTTGGAATGATGAAGGGAACCCAGGTCCAACTGAGCGTACAGGGAAGCTTGAAAGACCAGTGTTGGATTTGTGGATAAGGTTCTCTGCTTTTATTAAAAAATAAATATAGAAAATAAACCAGATTTCTTTGGGGTTGACATGCAAATGTCAATGAGACATTGCAAAACAAAATTATTAATAACAAAAGAAGTAGTTTCCAGTTAATTAAAATATTCAGAAAAAATTGAGGGTTTGGTTAGAGATGTGATTGATAGGTCGCAGCAGCAGGGTTTTTTTTAGATCAGAATTGAGAAACTGAACAAAGAACTTTTTCATTTTAAGAAACAACAGAAAAACAGTGACTTAAAGTGGTAGTTCTTAACTTCATTTTCTGAGGAGATTGTATTTAATATGATCTATCTACTAAAAATTTCTACCCCGTTGTCCAGTGACATTAATCAAAAATCCAAATATAATTAGTTTTTTAGAATCATAGAATAATTACAGTTGCAAAAGACATCCAAGATCATAAAGTCCAAACTTTAAACAATCACCACTAGTCAACTAAACCATCTTCTTCTCCTCTTCTTGAAAACCAGCAGTTGCATTAAAAAACAAACAAACAGGCCCCAGATCCCCAATGTATTGCTGTACCTAGGAAAGGGAACACAAAACTCCTTTGGCAACTTTATGGCATCTAAAGCAAATTCATGCCCTTCCTTTTTCTGCCTCGCCCCTTGCCATAGGTTTGTACCCTTACTTACCATGGCAAATTGCTATGTGAGTTTTCTTCCTCCTACGTTCAGATCCCAGTGAAAATGCACCATTGGTGGGGTTCTCAGCTGGATCAGAAGCCTTAAACAGCTTTACAAGCAGCCTGGTGGCTTTGGAGCAGAATGGGAACATGTATCCAAAGGCAGGAGAGAGGTCAAGGCACAGTCCCCAGGGTAGAAATCACTTTAAGTTGCCATGAACGTGGAGGCATCTGACCAGCCAGTCTGTTTCCCATGTGCATGACTTCAGACTGCCCATGGGTTCTTGCCTGCTTGAGCTACCCCTGCGTGAGTGTGGGAGCCAGAGCTACCACGGTGATGGCACAGGGAACCAGCCTTGACTCATCGTCCTGTTCTCCTATCTGGCTGTCCCACTCAGCCTCACTGTGTTTTCTTCAGAGTAAAGTCCAATTGATGGTGGATGTGAGTACATCTAATGGATAAAGTAGCTGTTGTCTCAGCGTATCAAGTAGCATTTCTGGTAAAGTGAAAGAAGTTCATGTAAATGAAATGTATAAATAATACTTAAGTTGGAGGTATTTCACTCCCTAGAGAAGAACAGAAATATTGCAGTTTATTCCTACACACAGTCATGCTAATGAGAAGTTTTACATTCATGTCAGCTGAGTATGTTCAAGATCCCTGGGAAGATTAGGACTCTGAAATAAGCCAGGAAGTGTACCAGTGGAAACCTTGTGGATACATGAGAGAAAAATGACAATAAATATGTAAATCAAAACCAAGAGCTTAGGTGTTTTTGACCAAGGGATGTGTGTATGTGAAAGTATCTGTTTTATTTGCAAAACTGTTGGATGACAAAGAAGGGAAGTCATGTCTCCATGGGTTTTGGTGAACATAGCCATAGCTGGTACTTAAGGAAGTAGGCAAAGAAATATTCTAAGTTTAGAGAAGAAATGTTCAAAATTAGGGAAAGTTCGTGGAATTTTTCATGTAAGAAAAATTACATAATCAACGATGATTGATGGGATGTCTTTGTTAGTCCCAAATTTGCTACAAGTGCGTGCAAATCAGTTCTTATGGTAATAGCCACAGGGAGATACTGTTATGAAGAATACTTCATTACCCATTGACATTTTAACTAGTTTGGACCTGATCCACTAATGGTTTCAAATGACTAACATACCTCACTTTCTAATGTAAATTAAAAAAAAAAAAAAAAAAAAAAAAAAAAAAAAAAAAAAAAAAAAAAGAGAGAGAGAGAGAGAATCTAATCCACTGCTCAGTTTCTGCTTTGTTCACTGTACCAGAGATCCAAAGGCTAGGAAGGGAAGAGCCTGTAGCAGGCTAGTGCATACTGTTTAGAAGAATGGGTTTCCAGTCTGACTCGTTGATCTCAAAGGTCTTCTTCAACCTAGTTGATGCTCTGATTTTGTCTTTAAACTAACGTTTCACCATTTTTTAATGAAGTGAAAAAATTTGGTAGATCTAGGTGATCTGCAGGTCACGGCCTACCCAAAGAACTTCTCTCAGAGACCGATGGAGCATGTGGCATCCCACCCTTGCCCCGGCTCCCGCAGAGGGGGGAGCTGAATCCTGATTCGCGGTTCTAGTTAAGGTCACTGACCCCT
>VYXD01016256.1:206498-346541 GCA_013397195.1 Hylia prasina
GGCCGGGGCAGGAGGCGGCCGGTGACATCAGAGCGGCCGGGCGGATAAGGTGGGAGAGCCGCCGGAGCGGAGTGGGTGAGCGAGGCGTCAGCGATTAGCGGCTGCCTCCGGTTCCCCGCTCAACGCATCTCATCGCGCCTCACCTCATCATGCAGAGGTCTCCCCTGGAGAAGGCGAACATCTTCTCCAAACTTTTCTTCAGGTGGGAGCCGCGGTGCGGCGGGACGGGCAGGGGCAGTGGGCAGGGCTGGGCAGCGGCGGGCGGGGAGCTCAGCGGGGGCTCTGCGCCCTCCGCCCAGCCCACTCCACTTTCCCGGAGAAGGGAACCGAGCCCTGGGCGCCAATCAGCTCTGGAAAGCTGGAAAGGTCTGTGGGGACAGCGGTGGGAGTCTCCCTTGTCGATCAGATCACTCTTTTTTGTTGTTGTTGCTGAGGTTTTAGCACCAGGAATGGGCTCTGTCAGGTGTCATAAACCTTTGCTGGACCCGGAGAGATGAATTTATGACATAATTTGAGCAACCTTTGGTAATTGCTCAACTAGTTAATCTGTTATTTCACGTAAACTTTGAGAACACAGTGGGGTGGTAGGGAGAGGAGGGGAAATGCTATCAGAACAAGGATTCCTTCTGTTTGGCTCTTTGAGTGTTTAGCGTTTGCTCAATGTGCAAGTGTAATATATGCTCTTACTGGAAACAGTCCCTTGTAAGCCTTGAAAATGTTCTCTTACATGCAAACTTCCTAGTGCCTTTTCTTTCTAAAAACTTCAAATAAAAGGAGAAGGAGCTAATACCAGTGCCTGGGCACAATGTACTTTGTAAGACAATATGGAAGCTGAGTCTGTCTTAAGTGACATCGCTAGAAATGACACTGTGAACTGGAAAGAGCAAATAATCTTTTTGGCATTGTCTCACACAGCACTGGTTTCACCAGAGTACTGGTTCCCCCTTTTGTTACTGGAGGGTCTTTTGCATGGCAAGGAAGGGTGGGAGGAAATCTTGAGTAAGATGTAAACGTGACTGAAAATGAGAGCACATGGTGTAAAACTATAACATTGTCATGATGTCTCTGCCTGAAAAACGGAAGGGCTTTTATCTCTCTTTTAAATCCTTTTGGGATTGCTTTCAGCAGGTTGGTCTGTATGTTTTTTAAAGTTTCTTAATGGGAGTCTGTATGAGTCACTGTTTACCTGTCTCCCCTCCTTTGGCTCTTTTTAACCAGATATGATAGAGGGGAATGACCCCAAATATAACCTGTTCCTAAAGTTTTACAAACATCCAGGTAAAAGTCATCATCCTATCGTTTTTCTCCAGTGGTCCTGCAGTGGGAAAGAAGTCATGCTTGCTGCCAAATACTGTTAGAACCAGAGAGTATGCCTGACAGGAGTGCAAGCAATTGCAAATTCTCCATAAATGATGCTTCAGTAAGTGCTCCTGTCAAGTATAAGACAGAAATCTGTAGGAAATAAGTCTATATTAATTTAATTACTTGAAGGACCACTTGCTCTATTTACTTTTACTTATTTATAGACTTCTATAAATTTATCATCCTAGAGTCTTGGGTGTTGAAGGTGAGAAGAAAAAAACCCAGTCAGATAAAGCAAATATATTTCTGATTCCTACCATAGTGAAAGTTTCCATGTCTGAAACCAGATGCAGTTCCTGCCCATTGAATGCATAATTAACCACTCTGAAGCCTGAGCTCATCTTTTAAATCACAGTCTTTAAGTCAATTGAATGGTGCTTTAATCATGTTTATCATGCATGATGCATTATACTGTACCAGCTATTGGTCAGGTGACTTAACCAAAGTGATAATAATAAAATACATGAAGTTAAGGGGAGGTTCATGATGAATATTAACTAGAGAAAGAACTGGAAAAAAGATGTATGGAGAGAGTTTGCTTTTTTTCAAAGATAATGAAACAGTTGCTATCAAGTACAACAGAGTACATGTTTCAGTGAAGTAACTTTTCTAAGAGACTGCGATGCATTTATATGTGAAGAACCAATCTGAATATGATGTGATAAGTTGAAGATCATGTTAGCAGAAATGATGTTAAAGTATTAGCTATGCTTATTCAGTAAATCTTCCTGATAAATATATTAGTATTTAATATTGTACAAGCTGTTATCAGCTATAGGAGTGTAAACTTACCGGCAAGGTTTTATTGCTTCATAATTTATCCTGTTTGAGCAGGAGTGATAGGTTTAACGTGCTAAAATCAGAATGTACCTCTGCACATAACTGAATAATTCATACATGTTTCAGTATTGTTTGGACTTTTTTTCTTAATTCTTTCTGCAAAAAAAGGTGAGAAAATGTCTTGGTATACAAAGAGTAGTATCTTATAGAAAGTGTTACCTTTTTGTTGTATTAGTGGTGGTGATACTACTGGGGCCAAAAAAGGATAATTGCTATGAGTGGTCATGATAGAAAGTATTTAAAATTAGAAATTAATTTTCATCCTAAATTTGAAACAATTTTCATTTAAAAACTGAGCTTTGGGAGATAAGAAACATGGTGTGAAAGCAAGTGCTTTGAGATCCTCCATTAGGGGGACACTTAGAAAACACTAGATACTGAGAGTTTGGGGTTTCAGAGATTGTTTGGTGTTTTGTTGTATTTTCCTTATTACATTTTCAGAGTTGATTTCTTTTGTTCCCAACCACATGCAAAACATTCTTTTTTGTTCATTGGCAACTTTTTACTTTTCTTAAAGAAAAGAGTTTTATGCAGAAGCTGTCAGATCATCATATGCTTAGCTTCATATTCATTGTTAAGCTTCACTTTTATCTCTATAACCATTACTTCTTTTATTTTGGAATTTTGGGGGTTTGAAGGGTCAAGGCCATACCTTTCGTCACAAACAATATCGAGCTACTTTGCAATCACCCAGTTTTTATTGAAAATTAACTGAGATCTGAAAGTCTTGTTAATTAATCAATTTTTATCTGGGAACTGGCACACAGAGTTATTGTTGGAGTTTCAGAAATGGCGGCAGCTATGGGACAATTCTGACTTTATTACTTTTCTTTTACATCAACTTTAGATGTTAAAATACAAGTTCTCAAAAAGTAATGCTTGTGCTTGTGTCCAACTCTTTAAGAATATACTTTTGCTTTGGTACCTATCAAATGTGACAACATTTGGCAAGACCTAGTGCTTTAGTGCCTGTTTCATTATTAAATCCCAATGAGAAGTACAAACTAACTCAGCTTTTGTGTCAAGTCTTCTCATGGATTCAGTCAATCAGATCTGCTCTAGTTGCTTCTTGCTTTCCAAACTAGAGAAAAAGGCATCTATACATTTATACAGCTGTCCTGTGGTTCCTAGAACAATTTAGTCAGCACAGGATAAATGTTGGATTCATTCCTCTGCCCTCTGTGTTGTGAGGGCTAGGAAAAGGAATTCAGTTCTATACCTCACCTCTTCTAGGAAGTGGGACCAAGTGTTACCAGTGTTTGGCAGTGAAGCTGTTTTAGTTCTCTATCTCTGGCTCAGCTACTTTTTAGAGCATGAATCAAGAGTGACTCTGTACTCTTCTGAATAAAAAACTTTTTTGCAAGTCCTAATTCCTGGTGTGAGACTTCTTCAGAAGTCTCTTGTCTGAAGGTAGAATTAAGTCCTGAATTCTCTTGTCTACCTTTAAGGTAGACAAGAGAATTCAGGACTTAAGTTTTGAAAGTTCTTAGCCCATATGCTGCAGTAATGTGATTCTATCACTCTAGCTTAATTCAGTCATAATTTCAGGTTTAAGACTGTCTTGTACAAGATAGTTTCTAGTTTGAAAAGGCATTTTCATGAGAATTAAATTGATTGCCTTCAGAGAAAGGAGCTAAAGCCGGACCTTCCCTGGGCAGCCCCTGCTCTGTTCTTGAAGTGCATATCTTAGAATTCAATGCCAACAAGTTACTTCGGATTTTCATTCTTGAACTGAACTATCTTGTGTTTTCCTTGTGAAGTTTGGAATTTAATGTGTACATTTTTACTCAAAAGTTCTCCTGAAACTGTCTTGAGTTCCTAAAAGTCCCAGATTTTATGTAGGAAGCTTAAAGGCCTAAATCATGCCTATAAATTTCACTCTGGAGGGCCGGTGTCTGGAAATTGTCATAATCAACATATATTTGGAGCCTCCCTTATCAATACCTAGCTATAGCACTTTCATCTTTCCTTTTTGAATAAGGAGCCTCTGTGTACAGTAGCAGGTGAATGGCACAGTGTTATGCCTCAGTTTCTGGGGCAGTCAGCTTAGACACTTATACAAGTCAATATTTCTCTAGTATATTCTTACAGTCCTGTGTGTATCTAGCCCTGATGAGCTGACTTTGATTATTTTGCAATCACATTTTACAATTAGATTTACATTACATTTTACACTTGACTGATCCCAGGCAATTGTAAATCCTGGCTGTTAGTGATAACCAAGCACAGATTATGGCCCTGTGAGGCTGCCTGATCATTTGTCTGTTGCCACAAGTGGTCCTTGGAGACCTGCTGGTCTGCCAGTCCTTCAGACCTGTCTAAAACAGCAAGGTGTCAGCTTCTGAAAATCAGATGGTTCAAAGATGTGCTTACAGGTTTTGGACTCCTCAAAATTTGACTTCTATTGCTGTTTCCAAAATATGAAATTTGAAGTGAACTGGAAAAATGATGCAGAGTCTCCTACACTTCAAGTAATTTCAGTCAGATTTCAGTAATTTCTTTAACAATAAAGCTAAATTGTGTCTTTGGCTCAGTCTGATACTGCATATTTGGTCTAATGACGAAAAGTACAAACCTTGTGTAGCAGGAACCTTCTCTGGCTGCTTTATAACTCTAAAGCACAGATGCCTAGATCAAGTTGCATCTGACTTCTGAAATATATTTAAAGCCCGTTTTCTTCCTGCAGGGGGAAGATTTACTGTCTTGATATTCAGAATAAATTATCAAGCATTTGAAATATTTGCGGACCTTTCTGTACCTTGCTATATTCTACATGCTTGTTTGATTTTGGTGAGATAGAAAGTAATCCATCCAAATCCTTGATTTTTTTTTTAATACTGTAGGCAATGACACAGTAGATTTATTATCTGTATTACAGAAGCTTCTAAATGCACTGACAGAAACTTGAAGTCCTTTGTATTAAGCAAAATATTTGATAAGGAAGTCTGTTTTGAAGAGCTTGAAGTCTAAGCAGATAGCACAAAGGATGGGTTAAAAGGAAGTTTCCTTACTAGTTCTATAGAGAAGAAAGTGGGATATACAAGGATTGTGATTTGTCCTAGGAGCATGTGGTGGAGTCAGTGCAATCTGCCTGAGATCTCTTGTGCAGAACTTTGATTGCACAAGAGTATTTCTGGTGTGACAAAATTATTCCAGAATATTTCTGCAGTGAACAATTATCACCTCTTTCATACTGAAGAATCCAAGTCTCTGAATATCTACATTTTTGGATATGCTAAATTTCATAGTGCTGAGAATAGTGTGACTTATTGCAAGAGGTTTCTACAGGTTGTTGTTATCTTGGTTTATGTTTTTTCTCTTCACCCACCGCCCCAGCTTTGCAGCATACATGTGTAGGTATAGTTGTGGAGGCAGCATGGTTCCAACTTGGCATCCAGGTAATAACGTGTCAGATTATGTCCTTGGAAATAAGCAAATTAAAGGTGAAAATTAACTAGTATATGAGGAGACATATTGAAACACATTGCCAGATTTTGCCATGTGAACTTGTAGATGCAGTTCAGCTGCCTTCCATGAGAGTGGGGGTATGCCTGGGTAAGATAAGCAAAAGGATCTGCATGAGCTTTTTCTGTCAGCAAATAGCTAATCCAAGGCTGTATTGTCATGAAACTCCCCAAATTAGGAGAGAATAAGTAGGCATTTAAGACATACTTTGAAACAACATTGTTTTTCAATTTAAACCAGAAGCTTCATGCCTGTCAGATATGGATAGGCATCCTTCTTTCAGGAGAGGATAGGTAGGAAGGGGAAATTGATCCTGAAAGGCAGCACTTGGGATGGGCTGTTGCAATACAAATGTTTTGATTCCATGGGCAGGGTTGTGCCTTAGGAGAAAATCCTAAGTGACAGCTGGTAAATGTACTTGGTTTTAGGTAAATTCCCATATTTTAATGTTGGTATTTATCCTTTATTCCACCCCCAACTTTTAAAATAAGGGATGAGAACCTTTATTGTATTGGAATCATTCTAGTATCTCACTATAACTTTCACCTTAACTCATTTTAAAGTTAATCTTTAAGTTCTGGAATGCTTTTATTTCTCTATAGGTAGTCAATAAACAAAACCACAAAGGTCCCCTCAATGTTGCTTTGCTCAAAGCCCGGGACTGTTTTGGAAATCAAAAGATATGAGGCATTTTCTCATTAATTTGCAAGGATGATGCTGAGGAATAGTATCATCAAATACCAGGGTACAGAGAAAATGGCAAAGAGCAAGTAGTAAGAGAAGCAGCATCTAATTCAGAATTGATTCCATATTACTGTAATGGTAACTCACATTTTGACACTTGGTATTAAAATTAATTAAAATGCAACTGTATTCACCTGTTTGTTTATACCTGACCACATATCAGTCATTTGAGTTGGAACAATTTATATTGGAATAATTTAAATTATTGGAAAGAGCCATTGCACCTGATGTGCAACTCTGTACTATTTTATTATGAAAAAATATCTTTAAAAACACATGGATAACAGAGTGAAGTGCTAAATTGGGTGAAATGTGTTGCTATCACTTAGTGACACATCTGGAAGATTTTAAAATTCAATTAAATCATGAATAGTACTGCTCTGCAACTGTTTTGCTGATGCAAACTTTCTGAATGTTCCTTGTTGTTTCAAAGGACTAGGTGAAAAGAAATTTTTCTCTTATTCTTCTGAGCGATGTATAATTGAGAAAAAGAGTGAAGATGAAGGAACATCCTCTGCTAGTCAGTCTGACCATAGGTATATGCTGAGACAGCCTTGCAAACTTTGCTCATAGCACATCATCACCACTGTTATTTTGTTAGCTTTGTAAAAGAAATGTTTGAAGCATGTCTTACACTTGACTTTGATACCTAAACAATTGACAGATTGCAATACAATTAATATATTCTGTCCTTCCATCTTGCACAAGCTATCCCCTGTTGTGCTTTGTTTTCTTTCAAGTATCTCTCAGTACTTCTGCAAACTGAAATATTTTGACTACCTTACTAATTGTAAGGAAAAAAAGTATTGGATTTCTCCTAAAAAAGCATTTAGAAATTAGATAATAATTCGAACAAGTGTCACTTCACAAAAACTGGGCATAAAAGACAAGACTTCCCCAAGAATTGCTGTGGCGTAATCCTAATTAAGATTGGCTATTGAAATCCTGGGGTTTCAGCAGAACATTGAGTATTCTTAAAATGGTGCTGCTCACAGCTAGAGGCAGAGTCAATAATATTGCAGCTAAATGCTTTCCATGTCAAATAACACCTCATGGGGAAGATTTGTTTATTAGTGAAGAAATTAAAATCTTAATTTTTGTTATATGGGGGAAAAAACAACAACAAAACAGAAATCAGTAGGATCTGCATTTACCTTTATTGTTGAAATCCTGCAATAATTATATTCAAATATTAAACTATAGTGCATTTTTTGGTTTATAAAGGGGGGAATGCTAAAGTTTATATAGTTTTCAGAATATATAACATGGTATTTCAGTAGGTTACTATTCAAAACAAAGTAACTGCAACCCTACTCCGTTGGGGGTAACCAAGCGACAGGGGCCAGGAATGAGGCTCAGAGAAGACAGCTGGTGGTGCAGACACTCTTCTGGAGAATCAGTTTTGGGTGTACTAGAGCAACTTCCAGTATAAAGTAAGCAATAATTTACAATTTTCTGCCACTGGAGTGATGGGTTTCTTTTGGGGGAGGATGGGAAGGCAGAGCCTCTGACATAGTCTGGTCAGAGGAAATCTTTGGGAATGTCTGAGATCTACATGGTACCTCAGCCTTTTCTTGCAGCTGTGGTAGGAATTCATGGCTCTACAAGCATCTCGTAAATCTTAGGCTCCAAAGCATCATAATTATGGCTTGATTATGTTCCTTCCTCCCTGCCCTCCCCCCACCTCCCCCTTCATTGTTAGGAGGAAGGATAAGTTAAAGCCAGAGGCATTATTCTTGCTTTCTCCATTGAATTTTAGGCACAGTTCCTTAGGAGCTGCAGTCACTATGCTTAACTATATTTTGCACAGGTATTAATGCTTTGTAGAAGGGAGTGAAACCATGGTCACCTCTGTGCTGCTCAGTACATGTTGCTGTGTTGTGCAGAGAGCATCTGTTGAAATGGTACTAGTCTGATCTGTGACCTTTGTAGTAAAGCTGCTCTCTTTTGCTGGTCGTGGGTAGCCCAGCACCACTGTTCTGTTACTGTGTCAGCAAACTGTGCTTCTTGATCTGAAGAGCCCGATGGAGCTGGGGTATTCCTGTGCTCAGGAAGATCTGGGCAGTTGGCTTAGCAACACAGATGCTCCTTCTGTCTTCAGTGACATGCAAAGCAGCCTTAAGGGAGAGTCAAATCCTATTGACAAATTGTCTGTGTTAATACTCTCTGGAAAGCCAAAGACATCTGTCCTATTGATACAATTTGCTTGAGTGCAGTGAGTGTGAACATGCTGTAGTTCAGAAATCTGTAATAAGAAATCTGTTACATACTGCTTAAGTAAATGACAAAAAAATGGTCATTAGAAATCTACTAAACAGTATGTTATATATATGATATTTACATATAAATTCATAATCTATGTTTTACTACAGGAAGTAGACAACAGATGTGGAATTTACCTTCTTTTCTTCTTTCCTACTGTGCATCCTTGGAACTTGGTTGCCTGCTGGGTTTCATATGCATGTAGTCATAATAACATTCCTAGTTAGTGGCAAAACTCTCACAGCACTACAGGTTTCTCTGTGAAAGAGTTCATTAAATGCCAGCCAGTAATCCGATGGCATTTGCTAACATAATGCTGTAAAGCCAATCTGTTTCCTTTCCTTCTTGCTCTCTTCCTTTCAGAATGATTTTCTGTTTCTCAACAACCTCAGGAAAAACCTCAGCATTAATGCTGACAAATTGTTTCCAATAAGCCAAAAAAATGGAAGAGCCATATTCATTGACAGACTCTGACTGAGCTATGTCACCTAGTGTTATGAATACATAGAAAACTACAGATTATATTGCCAGTTAAAATAAATTCATAGCCATTTTGCATTTTAAATCTTTGAAAGAATCTAGATCATAATGGCTATAGGAATGCTATAAGAATCTGGCAAAAAAATTGGTTTTGTGAGATATTTAAGTGTTTTAGGTCTAGTATATTCCTTTTAATAATATGCAAACTGTCTCTGGCAGTTCTTGACAGCACAACTCAAGCAGCTGTTGAAAATCCACCTTGAGACAAACATCAGACGTCAGGCCAGCTCCTCCCATGATTACCACTCCAAATTGAAGCCACTTGGCACAGCACACAAATTGGCCAGATTTATTTAGGGTGGGACTTCCAAGCAGGGCCAGGGCAGCTGGGAGATGAACATCTCTGTGCAAGCCCTGGCAGCAGCTTGCAGTAGGAACCTGGCTGCAGACTAGGAGGTCCCCAGGGGAAGGTGTCAGCACTGCTCCTTTAGCTGGATGGAGGAGTTTATCTAGCACAGTTGCAACTGTGTTGAGCCATGAGGACTGCATAAGTCTGTATCAAACGCTGGCTTGGGAGAGGAGGGTAGTTCATGGACCACATAATTTTGATGGAAATGATGAATGCACCTGGTTATCACAGAGTTAAGCACAAAGCAAAATGAGACACATTTCTAGAAGTACAGTAGGTCTGCTAAATGTGCTGCCTTGCCCAAATACCAATACAGCCACTGAACTCTCTTTCTAAATGCAGTCATATTTTGTTCATTTGGGCTGTGGCAAAATGCAAATGCCAGGATAGGTGTTAACCCAAACTATAAATAAAATCAAATATGTGGAGGGAAACAGTGTAATAAAAAATGTTTTCTCCAAACATACTGTAAAGTGAAACTGTAAAGCACTTATCTTTTGTCAGGTTGGGAATTGCTTATTGCAGTCTCAAAGCATTATTAAGGGGCTTAGAAAGGTTATTACTTGGCTACAGTGTTGTGAATTAAAGAAGTTGCCTAGGAAGTACTGTTACTTCCTTACATTAGTTACAGTAGTGGTTTTGTGTCCCATAACTTGCATTCATTCTGTCGTTACTGAAATACCTACATATATGGGACATTGGTGAAGCTGAGAACAGGAACTCATGAGAGTTTCTGTCCCTGAATGACAAGGATTAGCCAGTTAGTTCTCCACAAGACATGCACAAAGCCAATAGCAACTGGTCCTTTCTGTCTTCAGGAGCTGGCAAATCAGTACCTGATATACCATTTGCAGTAGCCATGAAAGACTTTTACATACGTGTTACATGAAATTCAAAGGTTTTCTTCTAATCTGTTTTATCCCTGAAAAATATTGTCCCCTATTTCCATTCCTATTTACATTTTAGTTGTAAAGTTTATGGATGCTTCATCATCGCCAAATGGTAAAATGAGAATGCAATGACTCTACAAAGTGGACTCTCCTAGTCTTCCAAGAGGATGGGAGACTCTCCTCTGGACTCTCCCTTCCTATAACATACCGTGAATCACTTATTTCTCAGCTACAGTAATATGGAAGACTGAGCTAGAAGCCATATTATTCATCTGAAACCATACTATTATTGCAGAAATGAAGGATACTCCTTCAATTTCTTGGGGCATATTCTCTTTGCAGTGGCTGTGATATAACCATGTACTTGAGAAATATCTTGGTGCTTCACTGAATTATGGGGATTACAGACTGGTGTCTCATGCAATTCATAACTTCATTAAAGTAAATGCTCAAGTGTGCATGTGAGTGCACACAAGTCGTCTTCATCTGTTGTGTTAAGGCCTTTTTGCACTTTTGTAGTGTTCAATGATGTTCTTTTACCTTTGTATTGAATTCTTTGCACCTTCAGAGGCTGCAGTTGAGAATGTGGATTACTTTGTGTGCTTGACATGTTCTTACAGGCATACAGGTAAGCATATCCAATAAGGTGTTTGTATTTTCTGAGTGACTGTGGGGAACATTATTCCATATATTTTGTGGTTTTTAAGCTGTTGTCAACAAAAAGAGTTTAAAACAAAAATTTTAAAATTATTGACGTTTTCCAGAATTTTATCATAATCATGAATCATGCAGGGTTTTTTACCAACTCTGGTTTACATATGGAAGTGTGATAGCATTCAACTAGAAGCTACTTCTTTTTTTTAAGGCACTTCATTTTTTTAAGGACATATTTTTTATTGATGACAGTAAAACAGAAATTCAAATAGTTTCAAAATACATCATTAGCTCAAAACAGTTCTTATGCTTTGATCTAGTCCTTTGTTTTTAAGAAGATCTGAACAGAATCTGGTGAAAAATATTGTGTAAGTTGATCTTTGGAGATTCATAGGCCTTTTGGGAGCTGAATTGTTTAATAAAATTAGTCATGGCTTATAAAGGTTTAGTCTACAGAGCAGCCATTCAGAGTAGTCTTTCCTGCTTTGTTTTGTTTCACTATGCCCTTTAAATTGGTGTTAAAATTTTAAACATGACACTTGAAAAAAACAAATGCAAAATATATGTATATAATGGACACAATGAAGATCTTATGAGGAGCCCCAAGCAAGATTTGTGTTGTTAAGTGCATTTGCAGGATAGAGCTACAGAATGGCTTGTGTTGGAAGGGATCTTAAAGATCACTGGGTTCCAACACTCCTGCCATGGGCAGGGACACTTCCCTACAGACCAGGTTTCTCCAAGCTGCATCCAACCTGGCCTTGAACACTGACAGGGATGGGGCACCCCCAGCTTTTCTAGGCAACCTGTTCCAGTGTCTGGCTACCCTCACAGTAAGGAATTTCTTCCTAATATCTGATCTAAACTTGCTCTATTTCAATTTAAAACCATTCCCCCTTGTCCTGTCATTACATGCCGTTAAAGTAAAAAGTCCCTCTCCAGCTCTCCTGGAGTCCCCCTTTAGGTACTGGAAGGCTGCTCTAAGATTTCCCCAGAGCCATCTCTTCTACAGGCTGAACAATTCCAATTCTTTAAGCATTTCTTCATAGGGAGAGGTGCTCCATCTTTCTAATCCTCTTCATGGCCTCCTCTGGGCTCACTACAACTGGTTTCTGTCCTTCCTGTGCTGCAAACCCCAGAGCTGGACAGATTACTCCATGTGGGGTCTCCCCAGAGCAGAGCAGATAGGAATGAAACTACATGTCCACTTTGCTATAGTTCTGATTTATTATTCATTTATATGGACATATCATATTTGGAAATACAGTACAAAGGTTTCAATCCCCTGTTCGTTTGTCTCCTGATGACTCAGTAGGAAGTTTGGGGCATGACCCCACCCCAAAACTTATAAAATACAGGAGTGTCACAATTATTCTTTTAATGTTATACTTGTCAATATAGTTGTGTAAATATAATGCAGGTCTGCTCTATATCGTGTCATATATGTGTGTTTATGTGAGTGCATGTGCACTTAGACATACTAATTCTTTTTTTTCTAACCTTTTTTTTTTTTAAATATTTACTTAGATGGACAAACCCAATTTTGAAAAAGGGTTACAGACGACGGTTGGAGCTGTCAGATATTTATCAAATCCCTTCTGCAGACTCTGCTGATAATCTTTCTGAAAAACTGGAAAGGTATGAAAGGTTAATGAAATAAATTTGTTTCAGGAATCACACCGCAATTTTGATTACAAAGCTTTTGGATTAAATGTTTAAATAATGTTTGGTGCAAGCTGATTGCACACAAGTTGTACTTTGGACATGACTGGGATCCCTGGTGCAGATGTACAGCCTAGATGGTCTAAGTTACTATATAGTGGTACCTGTGATATCTGCCATTGATCACAGAATCACAGAATATGCTGAGTTAGGAGGGACTTAGAAGGATCATCAAGTCTAAATCCTTGCCCTAAAGAGGACATCCCCAAAAATCACACCATGTGCCTGAGAGCATTCATTGTCCAAGTGCTTCTTGCACTCTGTCAGGCTTGGTTCTGTGACTACTTCCTGGGGAGCCTGTTCCAGTGCCCAAACACCCTCTGGGTGAAGAACTTTTTCATAATATCCAACCTAAACCTCCCTTGAGGTTTAGGTTCAGCTTCATGCTGTTTCCTCAAGTCCTGTCACTGGTCACCGCCGAGAAGAGATCAGTGTCCTGCTCCTCCTCTTCCTTTCACAAGGAAGTTGCAACTGCAGTGAGGTCTCCCCTCAATCTCCTCTTCTCCAGGCTGAACAGACCAAATGACCTCAGCCACTCCTCAAAAGGCTTCCCCTCAAAGCCCTTTACCATCTTCGTTGCCCTCCTTTGGGCACTCTCTCATATCCTTCTTATATTTGCAACACTCAAAACTGTCCACAATATTCAAAGCGAGGCTGCAGGAGTGCAGAGTAGGGCTGGACAATCCCCTCCCTTGCCTGGCAATCCTGTGCCCCCCTGGACAAGGGTTGGCCCTCCTGGCTCCCAGGGCACTGCTGGCTCATATCCAACTTGCCATCGACCAGGACCCCCAGGTCCCTTTCCCGGGAGCTGCTTTCCAGCATCTCATTCCCCAGTCTGTCTGTACATCCAAAGCTGCCCCATTCCAAGTGCAGAATCTGCACTTTCCAATGTTGAACTTCACATGATTGGTGATTGCCCTGCTCTCTGTGTGGTCAGGGTCTCTCTGCAGGGCCTCCCTGTCCTCAAAAGAGTCAACAGCTCCTCCCAGTTCTGTATTGTCTGTAAACTTGCTCAGTATCCCTTCCAGTCCTGCACCCAAGTCACTTATGAAGATGAAGAGCACAGGGCCAAGGATGGAGCCCACTGGTGACTAGTCTGATGTTACCCCATTCACTGTAACCCTTTGTGCCTGACTCATGAGCCAGTTGGTCACCCATCACACAAAGTGTTTACCCAGCTGAGTGCTGGACATTTTGTCCAGAAGGATCCTGTGGCAGACAGTATCAAAACTTTACTGAAATCCAAAGGGATTACATCAACTGGCTTCCCTTGGTCAGCTGGGTGGGTTTTCTTGTCATAAAAGGAAATCAGGTTTCCACTCATGAAGCCATGCTGGCTGTAATGAATGACTGCATTCTTTCAGGTGTTTTTCAGTATCTCCCAGAATAATCTTCTCCATAGCTTCACTGGGTGCTGAAGTGAGACTGACAGACCTGTATTTTCTGGGGTCCTCCTTCTTGCCGTTCTTGAAAATTGGGACAGTGTTTTCCATCAGCTGGGGCCACACCAGATTCCCAAGACTGCTCAAAAATCATCAAGAGAGGTTTTGAGATGATGTCAGCCAGCTCTTTGAGGATTCTCGGATTAATCTCACTAGGCACCATAGATTTGTAGGGATGCAGCTGGAGTAGCAGATGCTGCACAATTTCAGGGCAAGGCTAGACTCAGAGTTTCAATGTTGGTTCCCTGAAAAGAGAGACAGCAGAAATGCTGTTCTTTCTTCCCAAATTAACCTTGTAAAATCTTGGTTTATTTTTGCTTCAATGAAATAACTCTCCTTATTTCCTTTGATACTACTGTTGACAGACTATGTTTCTGCAGAAATCATATTCTGACTTTCCTCTATTAGGTTTCCAATCTTCTTTACCCAATTTCAGTGAGTCCTAATTTAGAAATTGTGCTGCACTTGTGGCTAACTCCTATGACAGAGGTGCCTAAGCCCATTCTCTCTCTACCAGCTGATCTTCTAGCTTTCACTGATGTTCCAGGGCAGCTTACATCTGCACTGTTGTGCCAATCCAGTCAATTTTAATTGCAGTGTGGCATAAGTATTCCAAACCAGTGGAATTTACTGAGAACATTGGTATGCTTAATGTGTTTTGATAGTTTATAAATGTAATATCTTGGTTATCTAATATTCTGTTGAAAAATTGAGAAAATAGTTAGTTGAGGATATTCTCAGGAGTGCTTTAAACTGTCAATTGAATTTTCCCAAAACATATGTTGTCTGTATACAGCATTGCTTCTGGTCTACAATTTATTATTGAAAAGAAAGTTATTGTCCCAGCAACAAGGTTTAAAATAGTGCTGTGCAGTAGAAAAGTCACATTTTTGATGCTTTGTTGGCGCTTTTTTTTTTTTTTTTGCAGACTGGAAGAGCTCCAAAACATTTATTTGCCTATTATTGTACTCCGGTTTTAAGTACAGCAGGTTTCTTTAAATCATGCAATGTGACCTTTTCATGAAATAATTCCCTGCAGGGTGATGTATGACTGAGTATTTAAAACTACCAAATATGTGACTGAACTGGGTTTGAACTTTTATTGATGTATCAAGTCCAAGAAGGCCAGATTCTTGGGGTCTCTGCAAAGCTTGCTTTCATTAGCCACCTTAGCTAAATCTCCTTGGATATACTTGAGTGAATTGAAGTATGTCACAGCCATAGACCCATATATTTTCTCATACAACTTAATGGTTCTGATTTTGGTTTCTTTTCAGAGAGTGGGACAGAGAGCTGGCAACTTCAGAGAAGAAGCCCAAACTCATTAATGCTCTTCGACGATGCTTTTTCTGGAAATTTATGTTCTATGGAATAATTTTATATTTAGGGGTAAGAGTTGTTCTCCCCTTCAGTAAGCTTTTAGCATTCCTTAAATAGATCCAAGTTTTGGGGGCTGCTAAATTAATACAGAATATTGTAAATAGGTACAGATTTTTCCTCTGTGTATTGCTTACAAAGGTGATAAATACAGAGATGTATCCAGCGACTTTCATTAAAATAGTATTTTCTGATAATATCTTAATATCTTTAAAACATACATATGAATAGTTTTTAAGTGTTTCTAGTGCTGTTAGTGCTCCCAAGTGTGTGATCAGGAACTTGATGTGAAAGCCTGAACTGGTTATGTTTATCACCTTTCCAACATGCTAGGTAGGATTACCTTGACTTACCAAAAGCCACCTGTTTGTCTGACAATCCTATCACTGGGGTTAAGAGCTGTGAAAATAATTTATTGCTAATGGTGTATCACTAGGTATGTGACACCAGACTGTAAATCTGAAAATTGCTGTTAACCAATATGCACATTAAATATCTGTGTTACTTCTAAATTTCTGTGATTTAGTTGTAAAAAAGAGAGGATATCACCTACGTAAGGAGCGGCAGGCAACCTTGGTACTAAAACAGTGTTGTGAGGTTATGTAGGGAGAAAATCAGGAAGGCTAAAGCCAAATTGTAATTAAATTTGACCACTGCAGTTTAAGACAGCAAAGAAAAGGTTTCTACGAGTACATTGGCAGCTAAAGGAAGGCTAAGGAGAGTTTCCATTCTTTGCTGGATGCAGGGGGTAGCGCAATGTCAGGAGGATACCCTTTAGGTACTGGACCCTAAGTTGTCTTTTTCCAGGTAGGGCAGTTAGCTATCTAACAGGGTCTCTTGCTAGGTAAGGAGCTGCATGATAACTGTTCTCTCTCTACTCCTTCATCACTTCTGTCAGCTCTTCTTTGGGATGACACCTTGTATTTGCAGACCCCTACTCAATCATGTCTTTTATGTGCTCCTGTGATCTCATTACTGCCTTTATATTTTAAACCTCTTACTCACAAAGCCAGCAACTCCTTATTCATGATAGGTTTTTATTTAAAAAAAAACCCACTGACAACAAAACTGTTCTACAAATGTAGCCTACCATGCACTGTAATAGGTGCTCCTGTAGAGTCTGCCAGCCAGAGCCTTGCACTAATGCATTCCTGTTAAAAACTGAAGCAGTGTCTGAGGGCTTTTGCAGGCAGCCTTGAGGATAACACTCTTTCCCAAAGTTTAGGCAAGGTGTGTTGGCATGCAAATGCAGGGTTGATTTCTCTTTGTGTACTTTTTTAATGGAGTGCAATTTTAGATGGGGCAAGGACAGAACAGGATTGTAGGGGTTTTGAGTCACATTCTTTGGTTGTCTGTGTGGGTTTTTAAAAAAAATTAAGCAATCACAGATGCGCACAATTAAACACATAGTAAATGAATCTGCATCTTCCACAATGAAATGGAAAGATTAAGTCTTAAATTCTTGATTCTATTATAATTAGTGGTCAGTTTATTTAAAGCTGCTTCGTTTTATTGGAAGAGGAATCATAAAAAAACCAAATTGCTCCTAAAGCTGTTGGTGTTCTTTGCAGGCCTTGCTCACGGAAATTAATGGGAGCTTTGCCATAAATTTGAAAGGGGACAGGATGTTGTGCCGTACTGGCATAGGTGTAACCAAGTTGTGTGTTCTTTTGAACTTCATTTGCCTTTCAGCTCTTTGCTTGTCTAATTTCTGAGCTGTTTTCACAGCATCTTTCTTGGACTGTGGTTTAAACTCCGCTGACATCCCTACTGTATGTAGTTGTCCTTTCAACCGGCATCACAGCTTTGCTCTCATTAAGTCCAGCTTTTTTTCCATCTCTCCCTCGTCCCTGATGTGCTGTAGGTAATGATGTTATTGTAGGGTGGACACTTGCCCTCTGGCCCCCTAGAGCACTAGAACTCCCCCTCATAAAAAATGATGTATTAGGCACGTGGAGTTACTGCACTTAGTGTATCTGCTCCCCTGCTGTTTGAGATGGTTTCCACTCTTCTCCCTGTCAGAACATGAGTCTTGCAATTTAAAGAAAAGGTGTTATGGTGGAGAAAGAAAAATCTTGCTTTTTAGCCTGATACCTACTAGCCAAGTAGGTACTTTGCTGTGAGGATCAATTTGATTCTGTTTGTATTTTGGTCTTGTATTCATTGCCATGAAATTGTATTTCCACTCAGGCGCAACAGCTGCTAACATTAACTTAGAAGTGGTTTTAGTATCATATCCCAAAGGACCCTAATGAGGATTTCCTGAAGTTCTTGCATATGGGTCACGGGTGTGAGTGAGGAGGCAGGGAGGGAAGCACTTCTTGGCCATATGCCAAAGAAGAGATGTGCATTATTGTCTTCAAATGCAGAGTGTTTGAACATATGGAGGATACACGTAACATAAAAGTTGTTGTTTTAAAATAATCATACTAGGTCAAATTAGCACAATATGCTGTGTCATAATCTCATTTATCTTCAGATCTTTACTCTTTTAATTAAGATTTCTTAAATCTTAAGATCTTAAGAATCTTAAATCTTAAGTGAGGGGGACACTTACGGGTTTCTCAGTGGCCTATGATGAATGCAGAGAGAAGAATAGGGACAGGCAAAGGCAAAACATGACTCTTGAAAACAAAATTTTCTCTTAGGTGTACAAATTTTTTTTTTAGGCAAGTTGCTCTAATCAATTTATTCATATTTATATCAGTGGGTAATTTTGAATTTACAAGAGGAGAAATGAAAAACAGGCAGTTCTGCTTTGATTTGTATGCAGACTAGATAATATCTTTGGTAAGCAAGCTGATAAATCTCCATTGTAAACCAGTGGACTTTTATGCCCCATGAGATAGTGTATGAATTGGCTTATTGCCAGCCACTATCCTAGTCCATAAATCTTTTTTTCCAGCAAGCTCAGAATGTATGCAATACACTTATAGTCACAACAAACACAGCAGCAGAGCATGTCATTTTCACTGGAATGAAAGTAAACACACAAAAATTGTTGCTATTTTAAGCCTATATAGAAAAGCTTATCTTGGAATCTCCAAGAATATGAAAACACCATATTGTCCTTGAGAGGTGAATGTTTTGTACTTTATGAGTTTTGGGGTGTCTTGGTTTGATGCTTTGGGATGCATATGGTCTAAGCACAGCTGTCTTGGGTTGTGTTTTTTAATAAACACTCCTCCCTTTGCCCACTTTTAACACTGAAGCCTTTGTCAAAGCGGCCTCCAGGTTCACAGCAGAGTGGTATTTAATTTGGGTAGTGTAGCACATAGTACAGGTATGCTGTTTGAGATGTAAAATTCTACCTCTTCTGTGGGAAAAGTGAATGATGAATATCAGCTCCACCAACAGTGACATTCAAAAGGGATTACAGTACAGTTTATAGAAGTACTTGCCATTGCTTTTGTGTAAGAGAACCCAAAGGAGAAGAAAGAAAATTAAAGGGGATTTTTCCAATCTATTTGTCACAGTAGAACTTTAATTACAGCTGAACTTCACCAGTTCCGTTCTCTGAGTCTCTATGGTAGTCTGTGTGGTTTTCATCTGGAAGGCTGTACTGGTAACTTTTGGACAGAATTTGACACATCTCTGCACCAAAGAATTCAGTAATGTCTTGTTACTTTGGAATATCACATGCTTTCTGCTGCAATGCAACAGAAAGGAGAATAAGGAGATGCATGCAAGTTCATAACTCTATGTATTTTTAAACTGATCATGAGTGAAGCAGAGAAGCACATACATATTTCATGTCCTTCTGAAGCTCATGCAGAAGATGAAGCAAAATGTTAGACCACAGCACACAGGTGATTTTTGCAGTTCTTTGGGAAAGACTGGGTAGGGAAAGAGGAGGCAAGAGGCAGAGATGGAAAATGATGAGGTTAGAGGAGTGAAAGTATGAGAATGATGAGGCAGGGAGGGAAATGGAAGAAAAGGTGAAGTAACACTGATGGGGTTTAATTATAATGGAAAAGGAGTCTGAGGACAAATGTAATAGCAGACTAAAGTAAAGTCAGGGCTTTACCAAATCATCTGGATACCTTGTAGTTAGGTGGTTTGACCTTACCTCTTTCTGCTCTCCTACTTGGTTTTCTATCCCTGCATGGGAAGTGCTGGGGCCGCCAATGCAGGAGGGACTGTTTTTTCTCTGGGACTTTTATTAAACTTGCCTCCCCACCATTTACTTCCTCTCCTCCTGCTTTTATTACAAAACTGGATATAGTGTCTAGAACTGTTGAATAAGGTGATCCAATTATCAATTATGTATATTTTTATTCTGTTCCTATTTTTTTTTAAGCCATATATTCACTGTCTTGTGAGAATGGTAGTGTTTGTTTTAGGAATTCTGAGGCTTCCCTTGTCCTGCAAGTCCAGCAAAGTGCAGTGAGAACTGTTCCGTAGGAACCAAAACAGAGGTCCAGCCTGATAAACTAGATTCAGACATATGATATGGCTAATGCATTAAAACTCTATAAATGTGGAAGCTAATATCAGTTGTCACTTTTGTAGAAAATGATCAACCCAAATTCAAGAGCCAGTTTTTCTTTGGTGTAGTTGCATGAGCATCACAGACTTAGACAGCAGTGAGCTGTCTGTTCTCCTGTGCAATTACTGCAAATTCCTGTGGTTTGCACAGCAAACAGGCCTGACTTCCTCATTTAAGGTATAAGACTTTAAATCTCATTTGATAGGACAATTCAATTTAAATTGAAATGTTAGGCATTTTGAAAAAAATGAACCAACTGCTGACCAAAATTGCTTTTCTTGTTTCTCTCTACAGGAAGTCACCAAATCTGTGCAACCCCTTCTGCTGGGGAGAATAATAGCTTCCTATGATCCAGACAACTCTGATGAAAGATCCATAGCCTACTACCTGGGCATTGGTTTGTGCCTTCTCTTTTTTGTGAGAGCACTGCTTATACACCCTGCTATATTTGGTCTTCATCATATTGGAATGCAAATGAGGATAGCTATGTTTAGCTTGATTTATAAGAAGGTAATTGTTCCATTTACACTCTAAGCCAAGCCTCTGTCTGTAGTCTATGTAACTTTTAGGTTAGTTTGTTGAAAGATTGATAGTTTTGTTAAGGTACACAGAGTACACGGAAGAGTAATGTGGCTAACAGTTTCTGACAGCTCTCAATTTCCCAGTCCAAAGAATTAAATACCTGTCTACAGCTGGTTTGACTGAAATTAGCCTCTGTGAGTTCAGACTTGCTGCATATATAGTGAAATGCCTTAATTGTATTTACCACTGTGCTCCTGTTGAAAATGTGTACTGCGAAGGAAGAATAACATGCTGGTGGCCAAAGAATATCTTCAAAAGAGAATTAGAGGTGAAGATTTAAACAATAAATGTAATATTGAAGGGATTGAGTTTGAATGATAGTGTGTGACATCACTATAGTATGAAGAGTCAACAGGTACTGACCCATCACAAGTTCAAAAATAAAAATATTTAGAAAGTTACTCTGTTTTACCAGTACCCAAAGAAGGTAATTTAAACGAACATGGTAATTATTGTAGTATAAAGCTCTCTGTGAAAACATCTTTCAAAAATATTTGTCAAGAGAGGCACCAGTAGGAGATTTTTGAGGATGCACAGCCACACACAGCATGGATGCTTAATTAAAACTTGCATTTGCATATATATCTATATCCATAAAATATTCAACAGAAAGCAAGGACTAAGTCAATACATCAATATTTTTAAAGCAATGTCATGGCTATGTTGAACACAAGTGACATAAATAACAAATTTAATGAAACTTTCTTTATAGCATAAACAGATAAGTGGAGTATTACTTATACTACTGCATCATTGCTTATCATTTTTATCTTTATTTATTGTGTTTTATGGAGATAACTTAGATGACAATTTTTCTATGGTTTTGTTTTCTTTTGCAGATCTTAAGACTGTCAAGCAGAGTTCTAGATAAAATAAGTACTGGACAATTGGTCAGCCTCCTTTCGAACAATCTGAACAAATTTGACGAGGTGTGTCATCACTTGTTTAATTCACTTGATGATCTATCAAATACAAATGTCAAGCTGTTCATGACAGATATTAAGGAAGGAAGGAGCACAAATGAAGAACTATTCATTGTAGACTAAATACTCATTCATTACCTTAAGAAAATAGGTTGGCACATAGTTATAGAAATGCTGATTCTGATACTTATAAAATTCTTTATCTCCTATGCTGATTAGAAGAGGAAACCTAAAAAGCAGTTACATCATAAAAACATGTTTGTTCTTCAGTCCAGTGAGAACCTGCCAGGAAATCTCTGCGTTAAACAGTTGGTTTCACAAAAGTCAGAATTGGCTGGTTCAATCCTTTCATCCTGCTTCCTGATGACTGCGTAGTTTTACTAAGGTGATCCAGTCCATTTCTGTCACTGAACAAGTGATGAGGTTTACCCTCCTTCCTATTATGACCTAGTCCACTAAAAAGGGATTGTTGATGTAAGACTGTGTTAGGAAGTCGTAGACATCCGCCTTAGAAAATCTTAGAGAGTCTTCTGTAAAACTTCTCTTTTGTTAGAGACTACAGTAAATCCCTGCTAATGCCTTTAGGAACTGGAAACTCTATGAACTTCTGTTCTTCATGTGTATTTAATTGGCCCTTTGATAGTATAAGATTTGCTTCCCATGGAAGACACAAGAGCAGAGAGACTGTAGACACAAGGCTGGAACTGCAGGGTGTATTTACTTTATGCATGTGTGACTGTATAGAGTAATGTTGGCTATTGCTGCACAAGTTAACACCAGTGGTCTGTCATTGCAGCAGTGTAGCTGCAGTAACACAGACCCCTTGTCCACCTGATCATGGGATTCACTCCAAAATCTCCTGAATGAAAACTGCATTGAACTAGTTGTACTCATTGAACTCATACAACAGTCATCTCTTCACCAAAATCGTATTTGCCTTCTATATCAGATTAAAACTCTCTCAGAAGATAGAGGTATTTTTCTCATCTTACAGTGGTTGAAAAAGCCAGCATTGATGCCAAATTTGGTTTACTTTTACAAAGCTGTGCCTTTTCCTCATGCATATGCACAACAAAGAGGCAGTTGCAGATTGAACTTTGCCTTAGAAAAGAAATCTAAGTTCAGGTGCAGAATGTCTATGTATTGTTGCACTGTCATCATAATTAACACCCAGAATGCTATGTGCTCGGGATCACAAGTCCTCCTTTATAATCTTATTTTTCTACCGGAAATATTTGTACTATTCTTCACGATATTTTTCAAAGTGTCACTTTAATGACTACTTCCTTTTCATGTAGTGTTCAGAGCACATCTCTAACTACTATTATTTTTTTCTACTGTGGCCTTCCACAGGGTCTTGCTCTGGCTCATTTTGTATGGATTGCACCATTACAAGTGGCACTGCTGATGGGATTGCTCTGGGATATGTTAGAAGCTTCTGCATTCTCTGGACTTGCTTTTCTAATAGTCGTGGTCTTATTCCAAGCCTGGCTGGGACAAATGATGATGAAATACAGGTGATAAGAATGTTTTAAAATATTTCAATATATTTTCCTAAAATACATTGGTTTTAAGAAGCTTACACCACTTGATTAAGGTACTCTGGTTATGACATTACACAGGATGAGTCCAAAGAGTGTTTTCTGTGTAGGGAAATTTACAGACAAAATTTCTCTTATTTAGCAGCAGATGTCTAAACTTAAAAAAAATGAAAAGTCTAATATGGAGCAAATAGTGATAAAATTAGATGCAGCATTAAATCTAGAATTTTTAGAATTAAAACTCCTTGTTAGTTACTCAATTTATTCTTTTTAGAATTTCTATTTTCTTCATTTAAAAATAATTATTGGATTTCTAATAATTTCTCCTCCATTCTTCATGATTATTCTGTTAAGGTAAACATTTTAAGCAGAAGCATATATGGAAGCTGGTTTCATAAGATATAAGTTAACTATAAGATAAAAGATAACATAAGATAAAAGCTAACTACAGGATGAAAAAGATGAAGATTGACCTACTGCCTTTTTACTTTGTAGGAATAAGAGAGCAGGAAAGATCAATGAGAGACTTGTCATCACCTCAGAAATAATTGAAAATATACAGTCAGTTAAGGCCTATTGTTGGGAAGATGCAATGGAAAAAATGATTGAAAACATCCGTGAGTAAGTGTACTCATTTGTTACACAATTTTTTCTATGTGCTCAGAAAAAAAATATTAGGTGGCTGTGAACATCATCTCTGGTCATGTTAGTTAAGAAGTAAAGCAACAACTATTAATCCTCAATAAACTAACCATGCATTCCCACACTGCAGCTTGGAGTTTTTTCCCAAATTTTTTTTCTAAGTTTACTATGGAGGTGAGAATTTTCATTTTTTTATTTACTTCCTCCTTTATTATAATGATGTTTCAGTGGTTAGTTTGCACAGGTAAAACAACTGTGGGATCTGTGTTTGTTTCTGACCAACCCTGTCTTCATCTTAAAATAAAAAGCCCTTTTGTGGAGGTTATTTAAGGCTTAACAGACATCCCTCTTCTGTGGTGAAGGAAACAATATGAATGCTGTGGAGCTATTTTCTGAGAAATGTGATAAAGCTGGTTATAAAATTCACATACGATCTGTGAAAGGAGTAAAACAGCGTAGATTCACGTCTTTATCCTGCATGTTTACATTAACATTTATTGTCCGTAGATGGCCTTGTAGAATGCTTATCTCCTCAATTAATATAAGGGTTGAACTGTAACTACCAGACCTGAATGAGAAAGGCAGTAAAAGTTAGCTGAGAACTGTGAGAAGGAAATCTTTGTTACCGTCAAGGAGTTCTGGGGAAAGACAGGAGAAGTGACATATTGATTGATGGGTGATGTTGCATTAAAGCTCTCCCATGTGTCCTGTGTGTTTGTTTAGTCCTTTACAGAGAAATAAAATTCTGTGCCAGGTGTGTGATTGGGAAAATAAAAGAAATATAAGTGTCATATTTTTATGTAAATAACAGACATAAAATTATATTGTTCCACAAACACCTTCTTGTTCAGCTGCTTTCTGAAAGACAATACAGGGAAAGCAAAGTGTTCTTTACCATTAGATTTTGTAATTATTTACTATAAACAATCAGAGAAACTCAGTCTGAATCCAGGTCACGAGTGCTAGCTCAAGGATGGAACTAGTCTGGGATTCCCCTGATGTCACTAGTCACATGTATTGCTTTTAGGAAATTTGAGGGCACATCATGCTAGCAAATCCTCTAGAAATTCATTAAGTAAATTGTAGTCCATAAGCTGGTAACAGAAACCTGGAAGTTGGACTACTATTTTATTATCTATATTTTCTATAATTATTTGTAGTAAATTTTGCAATGCTGGAGTTAATTTTAATTGTATCATGCATGGATTTTTCAAGGAGAAGAATGCTAGCCATTTTACAAGATCAAAGTACTTCTATGAAATTATTCAGCCTGGAGAAGAGAAGGCACTGGGCAAACCACATTGTGGCCTTTCAGTACCTGAAGGGACTCTACAAGAAATCAGAAGAGGGATGTTTTGCAAGTGTACACAGTGATAGGACAAAGGGGAATGGCTTTTAACTGAAGGAGGGTAGATTTGGATTAGATATTAGGAAGCAGTTCTTTCCTGTGAGGGTGTTGAGCTGCTGGCAGAGGTTGCCCAGAAAAGCTGTGGATGCCCCATCCCTGGAAGTGTTCAGGGTGAGGCTGGATGGGCCATAGAGCAGCCTGGTTTAGGGGAAGGTATCCTTGCTTTTGGCTGGAGGACTGGAACTGGATGATCTTTAAAGTCCCTTCCAACACAAACCATCCTATAATTCTATGAGTCTTCTGTATTTTTTTAAGTCATCCAGCAGCTCACTCGGTGAGGTCATCATCAGAGCAAGTCAACCCAGTTTCAATTGAATTTGTCTTGGGGAATCAGCTCTGCAGGACCTCCCAGTCATCTGGCTTGTTAAGCTGCTAGGAAACAAGACCTTGTGCTTGAAGCCAAGTCTGTGTTTTACCCAGTGTGTTATAACTTGGTTATCACAAGATCATTTTTGCAGACTGGCATTTTCTGATACAAGCCAGTTTAATCAGCTTCAGAGACACCAATATGGGCTGTCTACTCTCTGCCCTCTTAAGTCTGCACTGAAAATAACTGTTCATAACAGATGCCTGAATAAACATACCTGCACTCCTATGGGCTAGGCAATGTTTCAGAGAAGCAAATAAAATCACCCCACCAAACTGTTCTTCTGAACCATAGCATAGCGCTGGAGAAGGTGAAGACTGGAAGTGTCTGTACCTTGCCAACAGAGACACATCTTTGTATAAAGTGAAGGATCTCAAGGATCTTAAGTATTAGTAGTGCTTCCTGAGCACCACTCCAAAACCAGGCATACACTGTTCTACACTCTGTATATGCACAAGGCTCGTAGGGTCCCTTACATCTCTTTCCAAGTACTCATATTGCATCAGCAAGACCTGTCCCAAGTAAATGTGTGTTCTACAGAGATTTCAAGTCTGTATCACAGACAGAACCACCTCCGGGAAACTTTTTCTTGTGGCTGCATCAGTCTGTAGCTGGTACTTGGAACATACTGAAAAAGGTGTTAGTGCAGCTAGGAGTAATCACTGATTGCATTCCTGACTGCACAGCAGTCAGCAAGCTTCTCTGTGGACTGAGCTTCTATGGAGAAAGGAGGCTGGAGAGCAGACTCCCCTGCCTTCCAACACTTCAAACTGAGGTTAAGTGGCACCTTAATTCATGGGTGTAGCCATTAGCAGGTTGTCGTGCAGAAGATGACCTTATAATCAGATTGTCTATTGTTAAGGTTTTTCTAGGGTAACATATAGCAAATCTGGCATGTCAAAGTGTCTCTTTTCTAGAGGAGTTATGCATCTAACTGAGTATGGGATGATGCTTCAGGAGGTATATCACATACCACAGTGTTAGATGCTTGAGGTTGGTTGCACCAGGAATTGTAGAGACTTGTGGATTATTTGGTATGTAAATCATGACAGATTATTGTTACTTTGTCTGGCATCTCTGAACATTGATGTCAAAATTTGACTCTAATGATTTTTTAGGCCCAAAACCAGTTTGGAGTCTTAATTTTTAGCTGCAATTCTAGAAAATAAGAAGGGTGGGTGAACCTCTGAGTTGTTACACCAACAGTTCCATCCAAAATATTTGTAATTTGTAAACTGTGGAATCCTACAGTAATTATTTGTATTTTTTTTTTTAACAGAACTGAACTGAAGCTTACACGAAAAGCTGCTTATGTGAGATATTTCAACAGCTCAGCTTTCTTCTTCTCAGGCTTTTTTGTGGTGTTCTTAGCTGTACTTCCGTATGCTGTCATTAAAGGAATTATTCTCCGAAAAATATTTACCACCATTTCCTTCTGCATTGTTCTTCGAATGACAGTGACCAGGCAGTTTCCCGGCTCTGTACAGACCTGGTATGACTCTATTGGAGCAATAAACAAGATACAGGTAGGGTACAGAGACTAAAATCTTCCCATGTACGTAAGCTAATTCTTTATATCGTGTTATCTCGTCAGCTGATCAGCAAAAGCACACAGCATTTATGCAGACTTTTTGAATATATGTTGCTTTGACTAAACACCATGAAGTGTCATTATAAATCTTGATATTGTTCCCCAGGCAGCATAACCACACATAACCACGCTACCTGCTTGCTGTTTTTTTTTCTGAGACAGTGACGTTTAGTTAGTTATTCTCACTGCAGAACAAGAAACTTATTAAAACCATAACTTGTGGTGCTTAAGAGAAATTTTTCGTTCAGAAAAGGAAGTTCAAAATCAGTACGTGTTTTACATAGCATGGCTTCCAGGAGATTCAGTCACAGATCTTCTGTTTTTCTAGATATTAGTGGCAATAACAGCAGGAGACTGTGCATTTTATGCAAATGTGCATCTCATTCATTATGAGTAGCAAACATAATTAAGGTCAAATGATTATTACCCACCTTACCTACTGAGATCACTTGCTCATGTATCAACATGAGAGTAAAATCAGAGTGGATTTTCATTAACTCTGTCTTTTTTATCTGCTGTTCTGAGATTACTCCCTAGGAAGAGAATACTTACACTATTTTGGGGTGAAATCTTAGACCTTTTTCATTGCATATTTATAGATGTGGATTTTTTTTGTAGAACATAGATTTTATTCTTTTTAGTATGATAAAAATAACTGATGCAGGACATAAAGATCTTAATCAGATGTCTGAACTTCAGTCTAGAATAAGAAGTAGGTGTAGGATTTTGATGACTTTCAACTGGGTAGGAAATTCAGGAAATCTAGCCATAAACCTTTCTATTTGACATTCAGAAGGCTGCCTTGTTGGGTCCCATTATGGGCTTTCCTTGTGCTCTCAGATTCCCTAGGCATTAGTGGAAGTATCCTGTCTCTTGTTTCCTGGTAGAGTGTGTCCAATGCCCTGGACACAGTCACAGAACTGGCAAGCCCAGTGGTCACAACGTTGCCCTCACTTCACTGAATGCTTGTCTTTGGAGATGTTAGGAAATGGGTGCTCCAGAATCCTTAAATAATCATCTCTTTGTGGCAGGTTCAGTATAGTCTCCATAGACAGACAGGGCAGAATCCCAGAACACCAAAGAACACCAGAACCCTTTACTAGTCTTAAGAAACATAAATAAGAGTAATAAACCACCCATACATCTCTCTGATTTAATTTCTGCATGAGTTCAGAGAGTTGACTGGGCCAGGTATATCCCCTGGGTATTTTCACGTGTTTTAGAGACCATGATATTTCAGAATCAGTGTGCTCTCTCTGACTCTCACTGCTACAGGAACTCCACTGGATGACCCCTTTGTTATGAAAGCATTGCTATAATTTCCTTTATTTATTTATTTTTTTTAAATAAACCATGTATGTCTTGCCTCCCAGTTTTTCAGTTCCTGCTCTTTTAATCAGCTGCTTAATTTTATGCCGACAGAACCCTTCTTGATCTACTTGGAAAATTTGCAAGTGTACTGTTGAGAACTGATTTCCCCATGAGTCTGCTCAGTTTTTCCATTTTATTGCCCATGTAGATCTATTTGCTTCCACATAACTTAAAAAAGTAGAATTTGGAGGAGGCAATATCAGCAGACTATATAACCTTAATAAAACAATGGAATAGAGAGGCTGTCTTCCCTACATTAGCATAAGCTTACTCTTATCTCCTAATGCTATCCTAGAAGGCAACACAAGCACTGGGTTGCTGACTTGTGTCATTTGAAATTATACTACATCACTGCTGCACTTGCCAGGATCATTATCTGCCTTTTGTTTTTTGTTGGTAGAGAGATCATTCCAACTCTTTTAAACTCTTGCAGTTTTGGAAAAGGGAGATACCAGCACGAAGCTGCTTTGTTTCACTCTTTACCAGAGTGCAACCTTCTACATCTTACTCCAAAACCAAAGCTTTATTTGAAAAGGGTTACAAAACTCAGAGGGGTGATCTTGCCAGGTACAAGTCCTGAAAGCAAAACAAGTGCCAAGCTTTGATATTCTTTCTCAATCAGAACCAAATACCTTTATGGCTATGTTTTCACTACCAATGAAAGAATTGGTCGTTTCAAAAACATTTCCTTTTGCATCCAAAAATGTTGTATGATTTATATTTATGCTTCTCCTGAAAGCACTGTAATGCAAAAGTGCCACCACAAGTATTAGTGCTCCATGTAGGCAAATATGGACTGCTTTGTGCAATATGACCTTGTCCCTTACTGTTTCATCTGCTTTCATGGTGTTTCTAGGATTTCTTGCTGAAAAAAGAATATAAAGCTCTGGAGTATAATCTAACAACCACTGGGGTTGAGCTGGACAAAGTAACAGCTTTTTGGGATGAGGTTGGTACTTTTACCCAAACTATATTAAAACACAGAGTGTATTTTTTTTTATTTATTTATTTATTAATATTTGCCATGATGCTCTCTAAAAAGAGCAGCCTACACTCTTTCATTTTAACGAGCTTCAGCTCTCAGCAGGTAAGGAATACTTAGGAAGTAATTAATGCATGATATCAAATTAACTACAGTCGAGAAACTTTGGAAGAAACCTTTTTGTAAGTGTTAAGGCCTGTAATAAGTAGTTAGTACTGGCTTAGGCCAGCCTGAAAACAGGATCAGGCTATGGCATGGATAAACATTGGAAAACTGTTCTATAATAAGCAAATTTTGGTTGTGTCCACAAATTTTGGTACAAATCCTATACATACATTAAAAAAGTATATTTAAGAATATAATGAGTATTTTATTGATAGACAAAGTGACATGAGAAAAGTAAGTTCATATGTTTTCATAAATCCATAGTATGATATACATCTCTGCATAGGCATGTTTTATTTATTTTTTATGTACATCAATTATATATCCATGTATATTGCAGGGAATTGGAGAGCTGTTTGTAAAAGCAAACCAGGAAAACAACAGCAGCAAAGCTCCTAGCACTGACAGCAATCTCTTCTTCAGTAATTTTCCCCTTCACGCCTCTCCTGTTCTTCAGGATATAAATTTCAGGATTGAGAAGGGACAGTTATTAGCTGTTTCTGGATCTACTGGAGCAGGCAAGGTATTTCTGTTTCTGCTGGTTCAACAAGAGTCCTAATAACTATAAGGAATAATATTGTGTTGCTACCTGGGTTGTTACCAGTATTTTTACTGTATTCTTGCTATCCTGTGCTTGCTGCAGAAATGATGGCTGCTGGAAAAAGTATGGATAATCTACAAGTTTCACTAAAATAGTTACTTGAAATTTATGCTATGGCCAATATGAGACAGAGTTTGCTGGATATTTTTTTTAATAGAAGGTAGTACAATTGTAAGGAAATAGGAATTTAATGACAAAATGTTTTCCCATTGGAAGTAAAAGGAAATTTTACAGGAGTAATGCAGACTGAAAGCTAAAGTTAAGGCTCAAGGTGAGAATCTCTCTACCTTTAAAAAAAATGAATTAGAATAGATATTCTGGTGGCTCAGTGTGCTAGAAAGCATTTTTTTCCCCGCCTTGCTAACATTTTAGGCAAAAACTTGAACACAGCATGGTTTGTAACCAGACAGGGCTGACAGGAATACATCCAGGTATGTCTGGCCTGGACATGTGGTGTACCTGATCACTTAGCTCTGGTTCCTATAGTGCCTCACTTTGCACGCCCATGTGAAAGCCTGGGGAGATGCTGCTGAAATTATTGGTTTCCTGTGAAAAGTTGTGGTTTAGATTATTCATCATTTTACTACCCCAAAATTTTATCAATGCATTTAGTTTGCAGATGACACATCCAATTAAAAGCATTAATATAAAATGAGTTGAACTGTGATACTCTCACTTTGAACAGTAAGTAATTAGATGAGTCTTGATGAGCCTTTCATCTGCACTGGTTTTTTTGAGGAGAAAGTTAAAACAAATATTCATAACGCTTCTCCTGTTTAATAAATTGTAGGTGAAAATATTATTATTTCTTTTACTTGCGTAAAATCTTTGATCTGTTGGAGTCAATGACAAAGGAACCATCAATTTCAGTATGATCAAGGCTTCTTATTTTTCATTAATGATCCCCACAAGAGAGAGCAAGGGATTCAGAACCTGAGATTGTCCTCAAGACGATGTGTTAAGGTGCATTTTGTTGTGATACTTCTGAATTAACAGAATAGTTTATCTATTGCAATTGCTAATGCTGGTAATTGTAATATAGAAATGTGAACTAGAAAATGCTGAAGAATGTATATCTCCTTTATTCTGCTACATAGCAAATTGAGGAAAATTCAGATTACGCTCAACATTCTATGTGAGTATATACATACAAAAAAATTTCACTTTCCAAGGCAATAAAAATAAAAGCCTTATAATATTAACTCAGAAAGTTAATATTATAAAAGTCAAAAAATAAGGTTTGCCTGCCACCCACCACCCCCCAAAAATACTGCCCTTTCTTTACACCTTCTTAATGTAAGTGTTCCTTCATGGTGCTTGAGGCTGTTATATTCCAGGAATTGTCAGGCCTATGAAACAGACTGCCCAATTTTATCTGTGTTAACTATTTAATCTATAACAGGTATGAAGCCTGACATCTGCTCTTTAATATTGCTTCAATATTAGATAGGGTTTGTTTCGGTTTTGTTTTGTTTTCTATTTTGTGTTATATGGCACAAGATGCAGTTGTTTAGCATCTAGTGTACAAAACATACCGAGCAGCTGTCCTTTGCAAGATTGAGCACTTCTTACTCTGCATTTTGGAAAAGTCACATTCTGGTATAAGGGAAGGAATCTCATGAGGCTGCCCCAGTATATTGTATAACTTGCAAAAGGATCTCTGGGCTTGACAACATGAAACTGTGACTTAGATTTTTTAGATCTTTGGCTGTTACGTCCCAACTTTGTTGACTATTTATTAGTGTTAAGAACACCACTGCAATGGCTCTGCAACATATTTTTCCGTGTATTTCTCAATTCTATTCTTTGATCTAGTCGCCAACGATGTGTGACAAGGTTACTACAAGCTACTGATTAACTTTGAAATTATAACATGTCAGTACTGAAATTGCAATCAATTCTTTTATGAAGGGAAATAGTAAATATACTTAGGTCATGCATTCACGTAAATGAGTTAACAGTTACAGAGGAAAATTCATATCATACTGAACAATTGTATATACTTAAACAAAGAAATTGCATTTTTCAAGGCAATACAGATAAAATACTTATAAGCAGTAGCAAAATTATAAACATGAATAATGTTGTACAAAGAACAAACAAAATAGTCGCTGATAATGTGAAAAATCAAACTGAAAAATCAAATTGAATTTTCTATAAATACTAGTACTTTTTGTCTGTATGTGTTTCACAGATAGATTTTTACCGTGTAAAATTATTGATAGCTTCATTAAACTGACATACTTTTGCAGCAGCATGCCTTTTTTACAAGACATCGAATACAATTTTTATCATTTATTAAATTAAGTTTCTCTTATATTAGAGGCCTTTCAGAATTCACGCATATCATGAAAATCTCCACTAATTGCAGTTTGCACTAAATCAATACTTACAGGGACACTCTTGACTAGACAAATATGCCATTTAAGTGACTTAGCAGAGCTACTCTTTGTTCAACATTTCTTTTTGTTGTAGAGATCTCTGATATATTAATCAAGTGTTAATGTTTTTTCAGACTTCTCTTCTGATGTTGATAATGGGAGAATTGGAGCCTTCACAGGGTAAAATTAAACACAGTGGAAGGATATCCTTTTCACCTCAAGTTTCCTGGATCATGCCTGGAACAATAAAAGAAAACATAATTTTTGGTGTATCCTATGATGAATACCGGTACAAGAGTGTCATCAAAGCCTGCCAACTAGAAGAGGTTAGTCATCTAGGACTTTTAAGACCTGTGATACAACCCAAGTGAAAAACCCCAAAGAAAGTTATGGGAATGGGGCTTAAAGCAAGTGAGAATTTTCTGAGATTTAAGGAACTCAGCCTGACATTCCAATTTTGTGGAATTGCAAGTCTTCTTGTTGCCAGCTGCTTGCCAACTGCCATTACAGTTCTGGTAGTTTACACAACAGAAGCTAAGTAAGCTGGCTCAGATATTATATGGTATCTGCCTTCTCAGCCTTCCTTGCTAGTTCAAAACCTGAGTAAACCTACTGATGTTGAAGAAATTGTACAAACATATTATTCTTAATTTTTTTTTGTCGTATTTCTTCCACATAAAGAAGCTTTTCCTTAGAGTTTTGGAAATAAACCCATTTTTCTCCTTTCATTTGCGCTTCAAAAATGGCTCCAGAGATAACTAGAACTGTGGCAGAAATCTGAATTATTTAGCAGAAAATCTTGGCTAAATTCAGGATTTTTTCTGTGTATACACTAGAAGTTCTTACACTGAAAATCATGGCAGGATAGATCCTTATATGACATGCAGCCCACAATGAGTACAATCACATTAAATGTCCTCGTATGTGTTTGATGTTGACAGAGGGTAATATAGGGAAATACATTTTACACATAGCAAGATACAAAAGGAGCCAGCATTTGAGACCTTTGCAAAATTTTCTGCACCTTAAAACTTTGTCTGTAATATATGAATGAAAACAGTATATATTTAACTGTGCTGAATAGGGTTTTTGTTTTGGCCACATAGTGAAACATTTTTCCTTAGCACCAGTCAAGCAAGAAACCATAGCCAGTCTGTTTAAAAATAAGATAAGGTTACTACTGCATTTTATCTCAGAGCAGGGTATAGTTAAGTGATAAAGTAATATTGCCCTGTATGTTTCTGGCCATTTCAGCTTATGTTTGGATTTTTGATTTGGTTTGCTGGAAATCTCTTTGGAAGCTGCTGAAGACAGGAGCATCAACAACTTCCATGTCAGGCTTTCTGTAGAGTTGTCCTTAACCCCGCCTGTGAAAGTTTTAGTTAATGCCAAAGCTCCAAGAAAAAACTGGCTTCAGCAGTTCAAAACTGCCCTTGCTCAAGGAAGCTTCCCAGGCCAGGCCCTTCCCAGAGCAGCAGGTGATTACTGGTGGCTCAGTGTCTCAGTGGTGACACCTTGGTGTCCCAGTGGCTGTGGGATGGCTCCATGTCGCAGTGAGCTGCAGCTCCTTTGTTCTCCAAGCAGGCTCAATCAAGCCAGCTTTGATCTGTGTTGGTGCAGCTCTGTGCAGAATGATATGCTTCACCTCCTAGCAGGGCTTATTATTTGAGATCAGGTTTGATACTTATATATATATTTTTTTCTCCTGGACTGAATAAATTGGGCTGGCCTGAAGAGAAGGCAGAACAGTCTGGAAGGAAGCCAAATGCATTACCTTATTGCTATTATTATGCTTTCTTGTCTTGTTAGCTTTCATGTGTTAGTTACCAAACAAGACACAGTATGGCAGATTGAAGGATGGATTTCAAATATTAAGTCCCTGTTTATTCCCCAGTGCAACCTTTTAGGGGTTTATTATATAAGTGCTTTGCATTGGAGTTTGTGTGTGTGTGTTTGTTCTCATTCTTCAAAAAGGAAAAATCTGAGTGGTTCTTCCTGAGTTCACTCTTCCCCCTTCTCTGCAACCTTCCCAGGTACTTATATATTCCACCTGAAAACAGGCCTGCTGAGTCTAGTTCTTACATGGACCCCTCAAGAAACCAAGGATTGGTGCTACAAGAGAGTTTATTTCCTTATTGCCCATATGCTCCAAGTCAGTTAATATAGAGCTCTTAACAATGGCTAAGTCAGATTTATTTCCAAACCCCAAACTCACCAAAATGCTTTTGGAATACAAAGACATCTTTGACCCAGCAGGCAAATAGATGCGTTAGCAGGGTAAAAAGTAATATACCTGTGAAGTGCCCCTTTTACTTTGCTATTTCCACCATCATCCTATAGAGGAAGCAAACTGAAGATCTAGTCCAACTGGTAAATTTGATGTCTTTTCCCCTTCTTTATTAGCACCAATAAAATACTGCAGGTCACTCTGTGTGGGTCATGTCATACCATCTATGTGGGTTTGAGGCTTCCAGACAGACAGTGAGTAGTCTGTCCTTGTCTGCAGCAGAACAGGATGCTGAAGCCAGGTGATGTCATAAAAGGTACTCTCCACTCTGTTTTAGGTCTATAGAGATATGGAAGTGATATTACAGAAGCATTACTTAAATAATTTGGGGTACATGAGAATTTTCACAAAAGTCAGTGCTACATTCTCCTGCCTGACTTTTTTGATTTGGTATGTAGTTAATTTACTAAGGAGGTATTACTTAGAGCCTCTTTAGAGTTGCTAAGTATGCAAAGCAATATCTCTAAGTATTATGAAAGATAGAAAGTGCAAGTAAATATTTCCCAGGGCTTTCCATATTTTTAGGTGTCCAAGAATAGAATTTTCCCTGTATGGGAAATTAGATCTTTATTTAGAGGTTAGAATGTGACTTATGTTAGATTCCGTAAAGTTGTAGAGAATGGCAAATCTGGTTGTGTTAGCCATTACCTAAACAACAGGTTTGCTTTGGTAGGTTTTTCACGAATGGAAGAAATCTTTATGTTGTTCTAAAAGATATTCTCAGAGCTTTGCATTTTGTTCTATTTGTGTATGGACCCATCAAAAGGAAGGTTAAAAATATGATTTCTTCACCAGGTAATTTTGATTAATCACAAAAAGTTAATTATGATTTGAGTAATCACAAAAGTTCATTGTTTTTCACTGAAAAGCAGTGAAACTATGAGCAACAAAAGGATTTTCTTTTATTTCTTTTACATAAATTTATAGGCGTTTCAAGCACTGAAATGGGACATTTTTTAGTCCAGGTATTTCAGGTAGCTACATTTGTACTTAGCTTTCATAAGAGATTTCTCCCATCAGCTTCTTAATCTTGTTGCCTTGATGCAATTCATCTACCCTCCAGTGATGCCATTATACCTGTTCATCATGTACTGTGAAACAGAAGATGAAGATTAAAAAGAAAATTGTTATGATATATTTGAGATCTGCATACCTCATAAATACTCTGCCAAGATAGTTTGACAACATGTGTTTGTGTAGGGCACAAAACACTAGGATATAAGTCTGTACCTGAGGTTACAAACTTAGTGTGTACATGTCTCTCAAGTGTCCTTTTTTCTCGTGCACAGCGTGGCTGTTGTCTCACCCAACGCCCCTGAGATGGGTGCATGGCTGAGGGGAGGTCAGACAAATTGTCCTACAGTAGATGCAGTTTGTCTATGTGTGGGAAACTTGTCTTTTAATGATGCTCCTTGGAGTGTAGTCCCACTTGATGACACATGTGACAGCAGTAGAGTGTCACAGGTTTCATTCATGGTCCCTGGTCCTCACAGCCCTTCTCTGTAGTGTTCTCTGGCACATGGAGAGAGCAGGGGCAAGGGACACCACAGTGCAACCCAGTCTAAGTGTATGAGATCTGAGTTGTGGAAATGGTCCATAATGAAAGACAGTCTTGTGTTGAAGGCTCAGTGAGGGAAGTTTGTCAGATCTAAGTACCACTGCTTCTCATAATTTCAGGATGTCACTGTACAAGTACATAATACTGAAGAATCATGAGATGGGTTCTCAGCTGCATCTCCATGCATCAGTGAAAAGTATGCCTAGGACACTTTTTAAACTTATATTTTTACGTATATTTTTATGGTACTTTAGCCTGTTTTATATACGTAAAATTATGCAGAACTTGACTACAATTACACTTCTTGATTATGTTTTTCCTTTGAGAGTAAGTAGGGCATCAGAGGAGTTAAAATCATGTTTTACAATGTTCTCATTACGGCAGTTTATTTGGGAAGAGGTTAAGAGAAAAGCATAAAAGGTGAAAGACCAAAAAAAAGAATGCTTTGGAGTTGAGATGAAGGCACTGTCATTAAGAGTTTCATTAGTGTTCTTGATATCTAAAAGAAACAGCCTTACTGGCAGAAATTCTTTCTGAAAGCCTGGCACACACTGAATATGACTGCAATGAGATGTAAATTGTTTGTAGACATTACCCATATTTTTGTGTCATGCTGAACTCAAGGGAATGCAAATACATTTAAATTACATGACCCATTCCACAAAGCATCACAGTAAAAAGTTTCCAAGATGCATAGGAAAAGGGCTACCTGTTCCTTCTCCACTACCTTCTTGCTCTCTTTTCCTTTTCTTAAGGAACAGTGATTATTTTACCAAACAAAAAAGCAGGATGAGTGCCCAATTTAATATACCCTCTAAAATTAAGGTCCCACTAAGCAAATAAGAAAGTGAAGGTTTTAACCTTCATAGGTTTAATAATAGGTTAAATAGGTTAAACTATTCCAGCACAGATCAGTGTAGTCCTTACCATTTCCTCTTTATTTATAAGCTTTTTGAAAGGAATTGTTTTATTAAGAGTACTTTTTAGTTTGCAGGTATTACCTCAAATCTACCTCTGATGTCTTATACTGGCATGCTATAATAGAGACCAGATAAGATGTAATTGGTATGGATTGTGAGCACCTTTTCTAAAGGCAGTCCCCACAGGCAAGTGTAAAGGCACTCAAAAAGTAAGATAAGATGAATTGGTGCTGCCTCAGCAACACTTTTGACAAAGTCGTTTACCCTTTTTATCAAGTACCTTTCATCACATTCATAATAAAAAATTGTGGGAAGAGAGTCTGAACTTTTGCCTAACACATCAAGTTAAGGACCAAGGATGTTGTAAAAGCCACTGAGAGATGTAAACTTCCTGAGCTTGTATGTCTGTGGAAATTTGCCACTAAATTTGAAGTAATTCTACAAGTGTGACTTCCCTAAGAATTATATTAATTGGAGGTTGTATTAATGTAATGGCAGGGATAACATGAATATTAATAGAAATTTGTAGGATTTAGTTTGTAGGTGGTATGTGGGTTTGCAAAATTCTTTTTACTCATCTTATGAAAAATAAGAAAGGAATGTATCTTGATTTTCAGATATTTAGGTTGAAAAATCAGTATTAATAGCCTGCTATATGCAGTGTATGGGATTTTTGTTTGATTTTACTACTTGATAAGTTAAAGGGGTAAAACCTCTGGACAGCTGAAACAGGAATTTTCATGTTTAAATGCTGTTAATATTAAGAAAATTCATCCTAAGAGAAGGCCAGTCAAGACCCACAGAAGCAGGCCTGTTGTAGTTATTTGTGTTTAAAAATAAACAAGGATCATATCACATTTGAGTGGGTCCAGTAGTTCATGAGTTTTGAAACCATATTTCCATAACTTCCAGTTTTACCTATTTGTTATGTGAGAAAGATATTTTTCCACCTAGTTAATTCATTTGATCCTTCAAGAGTTACCTAAGAGTCCATAAACACATAATGGCAAACTACCTTTGAGAGATTACCACTCTAAGTAAACACAGGTTCTGATTTGAGAGACACCAGCTGCTCATGAATGTAATGTTTAACGTGGCATGCAAATAGAGGAAGTGTTTCCATGTGAAATTGAATTATATAATAGTACTAAAGATGTCTGTGGCCAGATTCTGTAGGGTTTTGAGCTGGGTTTACTGGGAGTGCAGGAGATTAATTTTCATCTAATAACTAGGTTATGGAGAGATTAGCTATAGAAAGAGACAGACAATATGCCAAGCCCAGGTTTGTGTTCCTGTGTGCTCAATGTCTCCTTGCAAAGGTTGGTATCCACCCTGGGGGGAGAAGTTCACTGCAGTGTCAAGAATGCTCCAAAAAAAACCACAACCTTGCATCCCATGTACTGCTCCAGCTCCTTTTATGTGTGCTGATTTTGGGTTGGTTTTTGGTTGGTTAGTTGGTTTGGTTTTGGGTTTGTAGTTTTTTTTTCTTTTTTTTATTCACATGACTGAATCAATAGGTGTTGGGTAATTATTATGTCAGTGAAATACTTTCTGCCGTGATTTTGAGCCTTGTTTTTACAAGGGAAATGGGCAGATTACAAAATATGTGGAAGAGAGGAACAATAAAGCGTTAAAGTGTGGAACAGAGTTCTTTGTGGTATGTAATTCTCTACAAGAGGGTATTAAATGGTAGCTTGGTTATCTAATCAGGTACATGTCTATGGTGTAAATTATGTGAGAGCAAGTGACTTAACCTGTCTTCACAGCACTGGCATGTCAAGGTGAAATTTATCACATCCTAATATAAACAGCTAAAAGAGTATAAATGCCTCCTTCAGGCCAAATTTCCACGTAATATGTCACAGATTCACAGAATATCCTGAGTTGGAAGTGACCCACAATGATCATCAAGTCCAACTCTTAAGCCCATCTGGGGGGTGACCCCACAACCCTGGTGTTATTAGCACCATGTCAAACCTCCCACTACCACCATTACACCTCAGACAGGTGGGCCCCAAAGCTGGCTACCTTTATGATTTTTTCCATCCCACATTGGTGTGATCCACTGGCCTACACAGACTCCTCTAGCTGAAATTCTTCTCTGGCCCAGAATCACTGGCAGATCAGCTGTGAAGCTGCAGACAGTGAGTTTTCTGGTTGAAGTGGAAGTTAAGAGGCTAGCACAGTTTCTTTGTAGCAGGGGAGCATCTCAATTAGAGACAAACTCCCAAATGCATCGACTTCAAGAAGTTTGTCAGTGATCACATAAATATGAATAACAGATCCCTCTCCCGCAATGTTCTCTGTTGATATCATTTAGTTAAAAACCTGTTTCAGTCAAGAGAGCTCTCCCCACCCCTTTCCCTGTCTTAGGTATAGGGCTCTGGACTGATTACCTTGGGCCTTCTGTGTCTTTTCTGGAATTATATTTAATTCTTTTACTCTGCATTTAACCTACCCAAATGCAGTGCACTGACTACTTAATGTTTCAAAACTCTGTCCCATGGAAATATTTTGCCATAGAGAAAACAAGTTTGGCCAGCATTCGTGTGAGTTTCGGGGGGGCCTGACACCCTGTTCAAGGTCACAAGCTGTTGCAAAAACAAAGTTTATGCTTTTGGATCATGGCTCCTTCATAAAGGGTTCAGCTAAAGTCTAAAAAAAAGCTTTGGCTTCGAGAATCACCAGGGAGAGAGAAGAGAGTTACCTAAATAAAATAATTTTTTAAAAGCAAAAAGTTATTTTAAATAATTAGAAGAAATCTGTTTTTCTGGCTTAATTCCCAGGAAAATGAAGATTCAAGTGTGTTCAGGTTGGTTACCTAAAAGCCAAGATACAAGAAATTATTGAAAACTCTTCATCTTTTGAAAATTCATAGAAGTATTCTGTAGTAGGTATGAGCCTGAAACACAAGTCTTGATTTCAAAACTTTAAAAATTCAAAAGATGATGATGAAAAAGCGAGTACTGTGGTAGCAATGAGAGTGGGGGATTTTCTGGGAACTGTGAAAATAAGCATAGGAAATGTTAATGGCAATGGAGAAAAGGAATGGTATAGAGACGACTGTGATAAAGAACAGAAGGTAAATAGAGAACTGAAATAGAAGGAAGATGAAATGTACAGAGTCAAGACTGCTGGTCTGTTCCATCAGTTTCATGACTGTTTTGTTTTTTATGAGGGAAGGCAGAAGAGAAGTTATCAAACCCCACATAACTAAGGACAAATTTAAAGAAGAAAAAGAAGTCACATAAATCAAATACTTGGGTTCTATCATTAGAATCACTTGAATAGTTTGAATAACCTTGGACATATTAAGCAACTCTTGGTTCTTACAGACTGTTTTCTGTCATGCTTTATTATCTTCATTGTTGCAAATGATTTATTAAATGATTCTGATAACAATTAATCTCTGTAGAGAAGACTTGGAGTGTGAAGTCCATTCTGAGGTTTCTTTTTTTTGATAACAAAATCATATTTCCTGTTCACCCTGAAGCTATCCTGGCTGCATTCCTCCTTACCAAGCCCAAAGTTATTATGAGGATATTTTGAGGGCCATCCCTTTACTGCTGAGGTAGATGAATATGGCATTTTCACTGCAAAAAAACCAAATAACTATTAAAAAGGGTATAGTGTATGATACTAAAAAGGTTTTCATGTATGAATAGTTACCAACTTGTTTCTCAATTTAAGCATTTAGAAATAGATATATTAAAGAAAATCCAGTGGCTACTTCATACTTCATGCATGTGCTGAGTCTTTTTCTGTTTAGCATCATTACATTAGGTTTGTCCCTGGCTTGATTTCACTTCCTGCATAAAATGACAGCAAGGATGTATTTGGACCAGCCCTATGTACTTTATTACAATAGGTCATGCGTGTTCCAACAAATAACATTGTGTGTCTATTGGACTTCATTACTTTGTTTACGCCTTTGAAAGAAATTACTAAACATTTTTTAATTATTATAATTACAGCCTGAAAAGTTCTTTGTCTGTTCCATGCCATATATTATCTTGAGGTGAAGGGTAGAGGAGAGCAGAAGGGGAACTCATTAAAAGTCTGATTAAAATTCCATGTTGACACACCTGCAAAGAAATCTAGCTGATGAAATCCCACAGCCTTTAAAGCAATGAATTGCACTAGAGCTGGGATTTTACCCTGTTTGCAGGAGAAGACATGCTGGGCCCAGTTCTTCACCTGGGTTTTTGGGAAGGAGTGGAATCAGGAAACAACAAGGGCATCAGCACCTTTTCAGGCTGCAGTACAGGTAGAAATGGGAACCAGCTTAAATCAGCGTAGAGATCTGGATACTTAACCATGCGAACCCATTTGTTATTGTCGAAGTTACAGATGAGTAACATGACTCCTGCATGCATAATGAGACCACAAGTGATCTGATCAGGTTGTCTCAAAGAAACACCAAAAAACATTTTATGCCAGAATTTCATGTGTTCTCTCTAAATACTTCATGACTTATAGGAAGGTGATTTTGTCACATTCAGAAAATTTTTCTTTAAAACTGATGCTGACATTGTTTTTCACATTCCTCCTTCTGCAAATACTTGAGCTGTTATGTTCATACCAGGGATTTGCTTGTGTGACTCCATTTACAAGAGGGAAATAACTAGTTGTGAGAATAATTTAAAAATCACCTGCAATAGACTTTCCGTACATACGAGCATCTTGATTTTAAGGTCGGAATCCTCTAAGTCAGGAAGCAAATGCTATTATCAAATTAAAGAGTTGTGAGAATCTCCCATTTCCTGACAGATCAGGCGGTCACTTTCTAGCTCTTGAGCGGCTGGACCCTTCATCTGTCACTGTTCCAAGCCTGAACAGCATTGTTCACTCTGCTCCTGAGGTCAGGGCAATTTGCAGGGGAGGAAGAAGGAAACATTTTTCGGAAGGATTTTTATTTATTTATTTATTTATTTATCCTGCAAAACCTCAGAGGTCTGGAATGCCAACAGGCTGCCCAACAGAGAGTGATCAACCATCAAAATCACAGCAGGGGCCATCAAAATTGGATTGTGTATGAGTTTGTGTGAAATATAAACTTACAGAGAGCAGCTCAACCACGTAGTATTGCCCTGAAAGTGCTTCATGTGGCTTCCAGTCTGGAAGCTGTAGGATTTCTGTGGGTGCTGCAGAGAGCATGAAGACAGCTGAGTTCCTGCCTGCCTTTTGGATGAGACCCCAAAACAGGATATCCCCTCCAGAGCACAGCCTAAACATCGCCCTCAGAAGCTTGGGTTCTGAGGGATAGTGCATGCCACTTTTTTTTCCCCAGAAACTGCACTGAAAGCAAAATATATGTGGCGTGTGAGAACGCTGGAGCTGCTTTGTCTGGTACTGGATGCCTCAGTCAGCTTCCTTGGCTGCAGGGGATCCCTGCCTTGGAAGTGGGAAGGTGTGCACAGGCAGTATGGTGCTGCACAGGAACTGGGAGCTGCTGGCATAGTCAGGGATTCCCACTCACTGCACAGAAAACTGCATGGCAAACTTCCCTGAAATTGTATCCCCTGGAAGCCTAGGTGCTGTGAGGAACAGCAAGCTCATCCAGCCTGTGTTTTTGGGAAAATCCGCTAAAGCATCTTCCACCACAGTGACAGTGGTGCTGCAGTATTGGCTTATGGATGTAGGTCAGGTAAGGCTTGAAGGCAGAATTAATATTTTTTGTTAGAGCAATTCTAAATGTAGGAAAGCTAGACAACCTTCAGGCACATGAGCCGTTCTCCTTGTCTTCACTTCCATGAATTTTGGCAGTTTACATGGATCATCAACTTCAGTGCTAAATACTTCTCTCAAGAAAATTTCTGGCTACCCCTGCCAGAGGGACACAAGAGTGTCCTGTTCTCCTGTCTGTGTCTCATATGAGAGTGAAATGGCATTTTCTGCTCTTATCCCTGGCTAAAGATTTGCTTTTAATATAGTCATGAGTTCTAAATAACTTAGAGCCCAAGCAGTGGAACTTGGTTCTCAAACCATTTTCAAACCATGAGCATTTCTGGCTAGGAATGTTTGTCAAGCCTTTTTTAATGAACCTGCCTGAAGTATATATTTCTCTGGGTTTTGAAGAGCTCAGAAATAGTTTTCGTCTTGCTTTCCCTAACTTCAGCAGCAAGTGCATTTGTTACTACTTGACAGAACACTTGAGCAGTTAATGTCTTGGACTGACATTGTAGGAAGGTACATTCCTTGCTTTTATGGAGAGTAACTATTCATACAAATATCTGTTCTTAAGATCTTGCAGTTGGTGATTGCTTTCTGTAACAGAATGATACATTTTCTCTTATCACCGTTTCTGATTACATAAACAAATGAAATAAATAAACCTCTATGGGACCTTTTTTTTTTACAACTGCTGTTCAACCTGCCTGTAGACAACTGTACACTATGCTTCAATCAAGTCTGTAGCATGAGTTTCTTGGATATTGAAAATACTGATCCTTAAAAAAAATTTTTAACAGGATATTTCCAAGTTCCCAGACAAAGATTATACACTGCTGGGGGAAGGTGGAATCATTCTGAGTGGAGGTCAACGAGCACGAATCTCACTGGCAAGGTGAGTATTTTGCTCTTCAAGTAGTGTACTATTTCATGTATATGGAATGTATTATGACTAAGCATTTAAATACACATGGACTATGTCCTGCTAAATAAATATCCTCCTGGTATATCAGGAACTTGATTTTACTATCAGAAATCTAAGTTCTGCTATGAAATTTTGTTTATGATACACCTGCATATTAATTTACTGAATTTTAAAAGTTTGATGTCAGACAAGTGTTAGAGCTTAGCATAAGATGACTCTTTCCCTCCCTGATGCAAGATGACTTTGAGAATTCAGACCTTTAAGTGTAGCTTTTTATGTACTGAAGGAACCCATAGAAAGATACAAATAAATATTACAGGATCTTTCCCTGCTATGGCATTTCTTCAAAGTGGCTTATATAGTGATCAATGACATACTGCCTGTCTGCAGGTAAATGGAGGGGGGAAAAAAAAAGCAGCCATGTTCCAAAACATTTTGCACTAACACTTTGGGCTTCTCTCTGTCATAAGGAAAAGAAAAAATAGTAAGCAGTGACTAGTCAATATGAATGAATAACTGCCTTTTCTGTTTGACCTTCCAATGTTAGTAAGTAATTCTGAAGGTCTACAGAACAATAGCATAGGTGTTTGTCTTATAATTAGCTATGTGTTTCAGCAGAATCACTTAGCTATTGTCAGAAATCCAGTAATGACAGCTCTGATGTGTAAATGGCCCCATTTATTTCTGTGCCAAGTGCAAATTTGTTGATTCCCATGCCCAGAAACACTGTGTAGTAGTAAAATCCCATTATAATGATCTGCACTGGCATCCCATGAAAGATGTGCGCGTCTGTAGGAGGCTAAAAGATGGGATCATTAAAACAGAGAATCTTTCATTGTGGGTTTGTGAGACTGAAGAGGCATATGGATGGTTCTGGTTTATGCAGTAAGAGGAAAGAGGAGGGGAAGATCAGGCAAAGCTTTGAAAGCTAAAAAACCCACTTAGATTTTCATTAAAATGCAACATTTACACGGATTATTTCCTAGATGCTATGGATAATTATCTGTCACTTTTCAGATGGTCATAGCTCATTTCCTAGAGGGTCACAGAACTTATGTATTTATTGTCAGCTGTAGAATAGTAATTTTTAAAACAATTACATGTCATAAAGACAGTGACTGTCTTAGATTTTGTTCAGGCTCCAGTCCAAGCTCGGAGTGCTGGAGGGTGTGTGGGTATTGAGGTGTGGGTTGCAGATGAGGCTCTGAAAAGTTAGAGGTGTAAATTTACGATTACAGCCCTGGGTTGCGCCTAGGTAATAAACTGGTGATAAACTGGATATTATATTCCCGGACTGGCTGCATAAACTTATCTGGTGTAGCCTGTGCAAGGTCAAGTGAAATGAGAATCCGTGATGGAAGCGCTATCAAGCAGCTGTCATGAGAAGCAGGTGGAGATTGTGTGAGTCTGTCTTAAAGGGCACTGTCATTGCCTGCAGCTGCAACGGGGTGAAAGCAAGGCAAAACACAGTGCATGTCCTGGACTTGAGTCATCTTGCTAGCCTGGTACCCTAAAGCCAGTAGCTTTGTAGCTACTAAGTGCCACACACAAATTGTAGCAATAAAACCCTGCAAACTTCCTACTGATAAAAAGCGTGTGAATTTTTGTGTTGTGCAGCCACTGCATCATAATGTATGGTCAGTGAAATCCATCACGTTAGAGGATTTTTCAATAAAGTTGCTTGTTTTATTAACATAATGAGCTGATATTGAGGGCTTTTTCTCTTGGTGGTTAAATATTTTCACACTGATTAACATACTTTAAAAAATACAGAAATGCAGCTGTCTGGATTTCTTTACTAATTATACTCTGATATCGCCTAATGATTTTCGTTCTCACAGAGGAAGGCAGGGGGTCTTTTTGAACTTCTATTCATTTTTTTATTTTTTAAAAACCCTCTTAGTCAGAGCTTTAGGTCTCAGTGAGCCATGTCCAGGTACATACAGCTTAAGGTACTTTTTGATGTCTTCAACTCAAAATATTGTACAGTCCCATTGCAAATAATGTTTGAAAGACCATGCCTCATTAATACACTTGGTTTTGCTCACCATTTTTAAAAGTACCTTTGACATTAATTGCTGAGACCTAGGACTTTTTACATGTTTATTTACACATATGCAATATTTCCTCAGGCACCAGTAGATTTTACAGTAGACATTAAATTCCCATTGAAATGATCACTGTACATTGATGGGGGCTGTCAGATTCAGGCTCTAAACAGATCTTTTTTACATAGGATAACCTGTGTAAAAGACAGCTTTGTTTCATTGCACAGAAATTAATGGAAAACTGAGTTCGTTTGTAATGTGGTCTGCAGCAAGAAAAGGCTTTATTGAAAGATGTCTTATAAGCACATTTCATGTTAAACTCCAGCTCCATGCTGATGCTATAGAAAGTCTATCAATTAAAAGATTTGAGACATTCTTCTTAAATTATATTCATTTAAATTTAGAAGAAATGCAAAAGTTAATGTCATTTTCATTTTTTCCTGTTCAGGGCAGTGTACAAAGATGCTGATTTGTATCTCCTGGATTCTCCTTTTGGACACTTAGACATTTTTACAGAAAAAGAGATATTTGAAAGGTATTGTATGTTTTGATAGATTGTATTTAAGAATCTCACCAAGCAGCACAAAGTAAAATGAAGGGTTTTTAAAAACAGTACAAAAATACTGAAGTGCTCAAAATTATACCTGTTGGGATGTTAATTTTTTGGGTTTCTCGTAGTATTATGTTGTAGTATTTTTGAGTATTTTGTGTTAGTGGTAGGACAATGCACTGTGTGGGGAGCAAACTGCTCCCACTTCCATCTCAACATACTGAGCCTGCTGTAATCTCGTACTCCCAGTGTGTGTGGCTTTACATCTGACATGTCTTTATATCAGAAAGGCTTTCACTTTAAAACAATTACCTGCTTTGCAAGTATAATTTTTTACAAAAGCTGTATTTGGACCCATTTTTCTAATCACTGAACACTGAATCACCTGAAACTGCCTGCTGAAGATTGGCAGCAGATTGGCCCAAGTCAGAGACTTTTTACTTGTCCTTTTGATGAAAACAGTAAGGACACACACGGCCATCCATGAGCTTTTCAGCCACTGTAATTTTGAAGTTTTGAAACTGGAGAATACTCTTAAGTCTCAGATCAGTAGATCTGAGTAACCCTAAGATGAAAAGAAATACTTCATAATTATCTGTGCTTTTTGGATTGACCTGAAAATGATTAAATTTTACTCCTTTTTTGGTTCCTGGGATAAAGTACTCACCCTTTACACATCTCAGCTTTACCACCTCCTTTGTAATTTGAGGGAGCACTCAAGACTGCTCATATTGGGAGCAGGGAAGGCAAAGGTAAATTGAAAGTGAGAGGGATAAAATCATCCTTTAATCATGAGAACAAGAAAGTCTAAATGTTCACACTTCCATCTTTTACAGCTGTGTGTGCAAATTGATGGCAAATAAAACTAGGATCTTGGTTACTTCAAAATTGGAACACTTAAAGATTGCTGACAAAATATTAATCTTACATGAAGGGAGCTGCTATTTCTATGGAACATTTTCTGAACTTCACGGTCAACGGCCAGACTTCAGCTCGGAGCTGATGGGATTTGATTCTTTTGATCAGTTCAGTGCAGAAAGAAGAAATTCCATCCTTACTGAGACTCTCCGACGATTTTCCATTGAAGGAGAAGGCGTGGGATCACGCAATGAAATAAAGAAGCAGTCTTTTAAACAAAAATCAGATTTTAATGACAGAAGGAAGAACTCCGTAATTATTAACCCCCTTAATGCCAACAGGAAGTTCTCAGTAGTGCAGAAGAACGGGATGCAGGTCAATGGGATGGACGATGGCCACAGTGACCCAGCAGAGAGGAGGCTCTCGCTGGTGCCTGACCTAGATCAGGGGGACGTGTCTCTGCTGCGGGCTGGGATGCTCAAGGCTGACCATCTCCTGCAAGGGCGCAGGAGGCAGTCAGTGCTGAACCTGATGACCAGCACCTCTGTGAACTACGGACCAAACTTTTCCAAAAAGGGAAGTACAACCTTTCGGAAAATGTCCGTGGTGCCTCAGACAAACCTGTCTTCTGAGATAGATATCTACACCAGGCGTGTGTCTCGAGACAGTGTCTTGGACATAACTGATGAAATCAGTGAAGAGGATTTGAAGGTGTGTGTTGATTTGAATTCATCTTGGGTTTGGTTTTTATGGTGATGGTTTAGTGTAGTATATTCTTCATCTGTTTTTCCACTTAACTATTTCCTTCCTAATGCAGGCTTTCTCTATGGAATATGTTTTTTGAATACCTGTGAAATTTTTTTAAACTCAAGTATCATCTTGAAATGATTAAAATTCTCAAAAATTTATTTTGCCTTATTTTTTGTTCATTTTTGCATGCTATCTGTGGAGAATTTCAATACAGAATTTACATCTGCACTTTACCGTTCAGATTACTTATGATAAAATCAAATTTGAAACCATAACTTGGAAAAACACTGTTTTAGAGCATTTATGTAAAATTCACCTTTGAAACATTAAGGCTCATGGAAAAAATAAAATGCATTTGAAGTACTAGCACAGTTTTTAAAACTGGATTTTGATCACATTTGATAAATCTGCCAGGCTGCTTAGTTCTTGTGTCCTGATGCAGATAATGGATGGAGGAGTAAGCTTGATTTTACTCTGGTTTTATGGATGTGCAGAAAAAACCAGAAGGTTGAGTTTTATACCAAAAACTGGACCAAAATGTCTTTTTTTCTAATAGTTTCAATTGGTCATGATGAACTACTTGCATTTTCAAAACTGACAGTTGATTTTCTCAAGATAGGAAAATTTTCTGGGGGAGTTTCCTAGGTGGAAACAGATGTTCAAGGAAAATTTAAATTCATAATTTGCTGAAGCACTACCCGTTTTTTCTTTTGAGCTCAACAAAAAAAAAGAGCTCAAAGTGATTACAAATGTAGTCTAAAATCTCAGTAATAATTCTCCATTGAAAGAAAACAGCTTTTGATTCTGGTAGTGCTGGACAAATCTCAGTTTCTCTCATTGTCTGAAAATTTCACATAATCTCTTGATTGTATTTTTATAGCAAAGATCACTCAACCACTCAGTACCTTCCTCTCTAGCCATTATCAGCCAATTTAATGCTTCAACTCAATTATTTGCAGTGACTTAGCAGAAAAAATGATAGCATTCTTGTGTCAGAAATTCTCATACAGAGATATCATTAGCATTCTTACTATTATTTTACTGATTTTTTGACAGGAGTGCTTCAGTGATGATACTGAAAGCATGGGTACTGTTACTACATGGAATACCTATTTCAGATACGTTACCATCCACAAAAACTTGATTTTTGTTCTGATTTTGTGTGTGACTGTCTTCTTGGTTGAGGTAAGAAAATCTGTGCTTTGTGTCATGTTGCAACAAATGATGTTTGTTCAAACTGATCTCTGTGAAACTGGATAAAGCATCAAGACATAAGCCCTTGTATATATCACTTATTGATAACAGCTGCTAAATCAAATTGCAGTGACTTTTCTACTGCTTAAAAGAGCATTCCTTCACTGAAGTTCGTGGTGAGTGCACAGCAGCAAAAGACCCATCATCTCAAATTATCCAGGTTATTTCCTGCTATGTGGTACCATAAATAAGAATTATTGCCCTATGCAAGTCTCTTGTTCACAGGTGAATAATCTTCCATTTTTTCATTAAAAATTATCTTTGCAGAGCCTTAGGGAGTTAACAACAATAATTGCCATAATATTTTTTGATGAGCACATACATAAATTCTGGAAAATTGCTTTGAAAAATGAGTTACTAGCTTTGCTCCTAGTGAAAGAAGAGTGGTGAGTAAGGCAAAGTGCTGAATGCCTGTGGTGGCCATTAAATATGGAAGGGGTGTTCCTGTAGCATGCAGACTAGATTTTTTTCCAAGGATGGTGTAAAACAGCAGAACAAGTACTGAAGAACATCTGGCTGTTGTGGACATTTCATTGTTTTTCATATATCCAAAATTGTCTGCTTTTTGTCTTATCTCTCAATTAGGAGGCTTTTAGAGTATAGCACCTCTTAATGTTCTTTTCTACAGTAAATATCCTAAATGAAGTATTTTTCAAAGGCAAGGAACGTGTTTCATAGTGGGAAATCAATGAGACTGTATTCGTATGTCAGCTTATAAAATATGGTGCCAATTTCTCTTGGCATTTTTCAACATGAACTGAATACAGAGAAGAAACCATTAGGAATATAGGGCTAGTTTCTGGCTGATTGTCAGCAAAGGGTTTTTAGCAATTCTGTGGTGAGACTCAAACTTCTAATATCATCATAGCTGGAGAAAGATGTGACTGATGGTATTCTGAATTTAGACTAATGTTATATTGCAGGTGATTTAAGTTAATTCTCTTGGACCAGGAATAAATCCTGGAGGTTAGATTTGGCTTAACATCCTAAATTTTTAAAGCAACTCCAGAAGCAAGATAGTATTTAGATGCATAGATCTTCTTATCATGTAAATTTTATTTTCATGGCAGTGGAAAATGGCTGTGTAAACAACAGCAAAGCTGCATGTGAGTTTTAGAGGCAAAGGAAATTTTGATTTTAAGGTATATCAGATTTATTCCTGTATATTCAGCATATATTTCTAATGCTGATTACACATTTTTCCTATTATTTTAGACTAAACCTTGTTTAAAGAGTTTGGAAGCCTCATCATCTAACTGAAAAAAAAATCTTATGACAAAGAACGTTTCTGTACAATTTAAACTTTCCAGTGTGACTATTGTTGAAGTAAAAGCCTATTGGCAAATGAATGGGCTGGAAGGTATCCAGCTGCAGCCCAGTCTTGAGCAAACCTCTGTGTGTAAGCTGAAATACCATGCCAAGTGTTTATGTGTCCTGTGCTCACAGTTTGTACCCTTCCAACTTGAGACAATGAAGAGAGGCTAGTGATGAATATCAAAGTAAATTAAAATGGTGTTTTCACACCCTTCAGATCTGGGTGGGACTACTGTGGAAATTCTAGAGAGGCTATTTTAGATTTTGAATGGATTGGTTTGTATGGCAGGTTCCAAGGTGAGTCCACACAAGTCACCATAAATAGGACATCAGCTGTACATATTCCCTAGGTTTGAGAGGTGTATATTGTGTATCTCACTTAAGCAGCTCAGAACTGCATCTCATGGATGTAATATCCAGAGACTAGGGCTGCTGAACTGCTAGAAGAGCAGTTTCAGAAGGAATCACAGAGACAGGCTTTGTGAAACCATTCTGTGATAATATTACCTACCATCATCTTCATTGCTGAAAACAGTCCTCTGTTGTGAGGAGTCAAGATGACAACAGAATTCTGTTGGGAGATGTAACAATATTATTGTGAAAGAAGCCTGATTCTTACAAATACTTAAGTTCAGGACCATCATGGTCAATCTTGAGTTATTTACTGTAAGACCTGCAAAAGTTAGTGGCTCCCAAAGGGAAGACTTCAGTTATGTGTTGGGGTATTACCACAATACATTTCTGTACCAGTGACATCAAAATATATGGGAAGAAAATGTAAAAACTGTTTCAACTCTTAGAAAAACGATCATAGTCAGGAAGAGAGCAAACTAAAATGTGATAGACCAGATGAAGATCTCCAGTATCTTGGTGGACAGACAAAAATATATTACAGACTAAATTCTCATTGAATGCTGAATCATCTCACAGTAAAAAGGGTTTAATTCTACATTTTAAAAATATTACAGTAGATTATGTGGACGATTATATAAAACTAAGCAGCAAAGCAGTATCAGTCAAATGAATATACTAAATGTACATATCAGCTAGCAAGAAGAACATTGCAAAAATAATATTATTAAAGGTTTGAAATTAATTTTTGAATAGATGCTTTTGAAGATACTGAGAGACTAACTCTTCTAGGGTCACTAAAAATATTAATCTTTGATAGAGGTCTGCAGTAAAATTGGCAGCCCATTTGATGCTGAGAGGTCAGGGTGTCTAATCTTTAAAACTTAAAATTTGTTGAGGAATACAGTTATCAGTAGGAAGGCATTAGCAAGCCTTTGTTAATAGTATGGTAAAAAACAATACAAGAATATTTAGCCACCTGAGAGCCTGATTGTAATACAAGTCTAAATGTAGCTTTCCTGGTGGGATGCACTAAATTGTTTCCGTGGAGAGAGAAGCAGATATTACAAGGTTTTTGCTTCAAGTAAGTTTGACTTCCACTCATTTGTTATGCTCCTTCTAAAAACAGGTATAAAATTAATGAAAAAATATAAGAGAGAAAAATTACATAAAATGATAAGACAAAATCTGACTTTGTTTTCTTTGGTCACAGGTAGCTGCTTCTCTTGGTGGGGTATGGTTTCTTCAAAAGTAAGTAGTGGTGATAATTTATTGAGAAACTGGGGTATCCCTTATATTATTTTTTCTGTAAATAACGAATGCATTCTACCAGAATTCTCTGTGGATAGTCACTATCTTCTGGTCAACAAAATGGTTGATAGATGGATGATCTAAATACCTTGTGTAGGTGGTATCTTGTACTTCTGTAAATTCTAACAGTTGAATGGTTTATGCCTTGTTATTGAGTACACAGCAGTGTATGCAAGATTTTCCTGGATCAGCTCACTTATGGATCTGCATGGATCTGATTATCTTCGATATGCTGTGATTCAGAGGTGCTGGGGAAGTCTTGCTTGGGAACATTTTAAGGGAGCAATTTCTGTAGGACTCCATTTATAAAATTTCCTCTGCTCATCTGTAAAGAATTCCTAGAAGCCACAGGGTCAGCAGATGAAAGTTAAAACATGCTGAGCAGTGGAAAATCCAGTGGCTTTTCCTGGGTGAATGCTTTTAATCCCTGTTTTTGTCCTGCAGCAATGAGTCTGTGTGTTTGAGTATAGAAACATATGGTGATGTAGGTCTGAATGGAGGTGGAGTGATTTATGTTGATCTCCAACTACATTAAGTCACTAAGGGCTTTGATTTTTATAGCATACCTAAAGAATTTTACTTCCATAAGAATTAAGTTTTTTCAAAACTTAAACTAATTTTTCTGTTTAAAAGAAGTGGGTATATTTTCCTGGATTAGGTTAGTTTGTCAGTGATTAAATAGGTAGTAGATTTGCAAGAGACTACCAGAGCAATTAATAATTTATATTTCATACATACATGACAATATTTTAAAAATGACTGGAAATATCTAGAACTAACCAGTAGCATAGTTTTAAAACAAATGTTTCATTTTGTTGAGCAAATAAAAGAAGAAAAGCACAGATTTTCCAGCACCGCATTTATTTTTGATTTCTCTCACACAGGACAGCGTTGAAGGCAAATTCAACACAGTCAGAAAACGGCACCTCTGACAAACCTCCTGTGATTGTCACTGATACTAGCAGCTACTACATCATTTACATCTATGTGGGTGTGGCAGATACCCTGCTTGCCATGGGAATCTTCAGAGGTTTGCCCCTTGTGCATACACTTATAACAGTGTCTAAAACTCTTCATCAAAAGATGGTGCATGCAGTTCTTCATGCACCTATGTCAACCTTCAACTCTTGGAAAGCAGGTAACTGAGATGGGAGATGATTGACTCATCTATGCATTTCATTTCAATTAAATGGTTTTCATTCTGTTGAAGGACAGTGTTGCCTTCCATTTACATTTTCAGACAAGTGGAATGTTAGAAGCTTGCCACATAAAGTAATTTGTGAATCTTTTAATGAAACTTGATTGCACTTAAATGTGACATATTTCAGTTGTCAATTCTGATTCTGAAATATCACCCTGTAAGAAAGAAATTTGGAGAAAATAAACTGTTAACTGTTCCAGGCAATAAAAGTAGAATAACTTCTAAAGAACAGACTTTGTCAAAAACTGCAATAGAAAAGATATTGTCAGCTATGTCGTGAGTGACAAGGAATCAGATATGGATGATAAATAGTGCCTTTTTTATGAATAGTCCTACTAAAATGGCATAAAACATCAGTTAATGTGAATGATGGTATGCATATTTGAATTTGGGAGTTGATATAAAGCTCATTATATAACTGGTGCAACGAGTTCCATCACCCATTGTACATGAAATTCCTATCTCCTGTGCTTTTTACTGATAAGTACTAGATTATAGGAGACACTGCTAAACGATGATACAGCAATGGGTTTCTCCTTCATTTTTCCTTATATTCTTAATTTTGTTGTTACATGATGCTTAATACAGTAATTCTACTCAGAAACTAAGAAACAGGTTACAAACCCGTGCAAATGCTGATGTGGAAATTACCTGTGTATCAGCAGGACCTGCTGAATAAGTGGTACTGACCTTATGCTTTGTGCCTCTGTTTCTGCCCCTTTTAGTTGCTTCTTTTTTTAATGATATTTTCCTTGCTTTTTTTTCCAAGAGCTGAAACAGAAGTTGTGTAGCTGAATTCCTCCAGGGGGACAGAAACTGTAGCTCCACTAAGCTGTAATGGAATTGCTTGTACTTGAAAAAATCTTGTACTTAATATTTTGTATTCAGAAAAACTTGTATCTTTTGTTAAAGTAATAAATGTGGGATTTGGGGGGGGTACTAAAATGTTTGACTTTTTTTTTTTTCTTAATCCATAGGTGGTATGCTTAACAGATTCTCAAAAGATACAGCAGTACTGGATGACTTACTTCCACTTACAGTATTTGACTTCATTCAGGTTTGTAGAATAAAAGTTGTAACTTTTGTTGTCTTATAGCAATGTGGGATTTCAGCTGTACAGATTGCAAAAGAAATAATATTTATTCTTTTTTCAATCTATGCATCTACATAGCTGCTTATCCTGTAGGCCAGCTTTATAGCTTCATTTTTGAGTACTTGTCTCTATGTGTACTTACCTACACTGTTTATGCAAACCACTCTTGCTACTCAGGCTCAGAAATATTTTTGCCCTGCAGAGCCTTACAGGACAAGTATCTCTGCTGTTGCCCAGATTCAGCTGTAAGTTATAAGAGGCATTCCTTGGTTTCTTCCTGTTATCATGGCTCAAGTTTACTGTTTTGTTAATGCTATTCTTTGATTGCATCCAGTCACTTTCATAACTTCCCCTCCTTAAGCTCTTCTGTTCCCGATTTGCTAGCATCACCCTTAGTTTAATTCTCTTCTGTTGAATATATTCTTGACTTTTCTGTTCCTTTAACTTCTATGGAAATTCCAGATTTTCCTTAGATAGAATTGGTTTCCAGAACATTTTAAAAATAGAAACAAGTCTTCCCTGGTGTTCCCGTTCCTCTCTACATTACTAAGGCAATATAGGTCCAACTTAATCAGCCCAAACACTCTGCTGTACAGATTGCCTATCTCCATGTGTGGGTTTGCCTGCTTTATGGTCCCTACCAACATGATGATCTGATAAAGCAGAATTTCTTTCCCTATATTTTTGTGAGTAATTCATAACTTCAGCTCATGACTTCAGAAGAGCCAGTGCAGCTCGACATGAAGAGGTTCAAGTACATTACAGCTTTATTAATGTCCTGCTGATCTCATGAGGACTTTCTGAATGAGTAAACATGGACATGGGGATTCTCTGAATCAACAGTATTATCTTCAGTGTGAACAGGAGTCACTACTGTCTTTTCTGATACGACCATTTTGCTTCAGATATTTTGGATCTACCATGGGGATGTTATTCCAGAAGCATGTTAATTAGTCTGTCTCTATATTTCAAACTTTGTACAAGAAACTGACTAGTTTTTCATGTTTTCAAGAATAAGGAAAATCCCAGTATTTGGCTTTTCTATTCTGATGCCTTTCAGAGGTATACCCTATTTAGGTATTTAGCTATACCCTATTGTCCCATAGATTCACCTCTCTCTCCTCAGTCTCAGCTGCAGAGGCTTCCAGACATGCATGATAAACTGCCCTGTCTTTCCAGGTTCTTCTGCTGATCACTGAACCTACTCACCATCTTGAATAACTTTAACATTCATTCCTTCACAATCAATTTCTTCTGGTCCTCCACAGATTCAGACTTCCATGGACTCTGCTAATATACAAAGTCAGATTCCTCTGAAAGATACAGAGAAGTTATAGATAAGACTTTTCCCTTTTGATGATTGTTGAAGAGTCATAGATGTGGAAGGCATGTGTGGACCTAGGACGTGGAACCCCTCCACCCCCTCTGTTCAAAGCAGGTTCAGCTAGAGGAGGTTGCTCAAGACCAAGCTGGATTTTGGATAGCTCCAAATGCTCTGAGTTACATGTTCCAGTGTTTGACCTTCTCCATGCTAGAAGTGCTTTTTCTTAGGTTTAAATGGAATTTTTTGCATTTCACCTTGTGCCCATTCCCTCTTATCTTTCCAGTATGTGCCATTGAAAAGAATGTGTCTCAAGCACAAACAGTGCACAAGAAATACCTACTAGTATTTATATAAACAGAATAAATTTTAATTATATAAATAAAAACAAACTGCATGTACAGAAACATTTATCATTTATATAAGTATAATAAATACCAAAAGATAGTTATACAAAGTGATGAGATTCCCTAAGCCTTCTCTTAAGGCTAAACCCAGTTCTATAAACCAGTCCTTGTTTCTTGGAGATCCTTCATGTGAGATGCTGCTGGCACATACTCCTTGTCCTTGAAGTTTAATATAGTTTCACTGAAAAGTTCATAGTGAACTGAACTGAACATTTATGCCTGTGACCATGACTGATTTCCCCTAAATGATAAACTCCTGTTGGTTAATCAAACTGGCTGTTGTAATCATTGCCACCCTGAACACTTGCTGAGTTGCTTTGTCTACTACCACCTGCATTTTCCAAACTGGGGAACAGTAGAACATGTCATGTAGCCTCTGTTCCAGGGCTGAAAGCCCAGCATCTGGGGCACTGAACTGGGCTGCATGAGCCCTCTGCTGCCATTCCTCAACTATATGCCAATACAGTAGGCTCGTGGTTTAGATTTTTGTTTCTGCCTTTTTAGAGAAAATATCATCTTCTGTCTGACTTTAGGCTTACTTTGGAGTTTATGAGATAACACAGATTTTCATATTCAACTCTGTAGTGAAATAACTGTGGGACCAGCAGTTAGAACAATATGGAATCATGATGACCTTTACAAAATTTGAATAAATGACAGAAACGGGAGTTCTAACAGTCACTGAGTGACTGCAATCTCACATAATGTGAGAACTGTATAACGGCTCAATATCACTTGAACAGCTCATTTGCTTTTTAACAATTAGAGAGAGATACAAGTGTTACTAATTTCTGCAGTTTGAAGTAATGAGTAAACACAAATCCATTCTTGCATTGCTGCAGACCAGTGTTAAACAGCCTGCACAAAGTGTAACCCACACATATCACCATGCATTTAAGAGAAATGAGGAAAACAGTGAAAGAACTCATAGGATCATAACATTGTTTGGGCTGGAAGGGACATTAAAGATCATCTAGTTCCAACCCCCCTGCACAGGAAAGGACACTTTCCATGAAATCAGGTTTCTCAGAGCCCCTTTCAACCTGAATGCTTCCAGGACCAGGGCATCCACAAGTTCTCTGGGCAACTTGTCCCAATGCCTCACCATCCTCAGAGCAAAGAATTTCTTCCTAATATCTAATCTAAACCTACTCTATTTCAGTTCAAAGTCGTTCCTCCTTCAGCTAGTTCAGCTGTAATGTAATTTTTTTTTTCATATAATGTGATGCTGCTATTGCATTGCTCAGATTTCTGATGAAAAAAAAGTGGTAGGAAACTTAGAACATGCTTATCTGTTCATGAAAGACCTCTAACTTGGAATACTGGGAATTTAAATCCTTCCTTGAGTTTATGTGGATGTAGTAGCAAAAGCACCCACTGCAGGTTTCTTCCTAATGTGAAATTAGTTTTGCTTTCCATCTGTTTCTTTGCTGACTGGTCACTTGCAGTGGTGTTTCAATGCAATGTTCATATTTTGTCCAAATTGTCCATGTGCAGATGGTTTATGCTGGTAACAACCTGATACAAAGCAGAATTTTGCTATTTTATGTACACTAGTATACTCGATTTTCTTTAGATTTAGACATGAGACAAAACCAGTCTATCTGCTTAAGTCTCTTCTAGGGTAAAGATCAAGACCACATTTTGCTAAATCTGTCTGAAGCTACTGAGGATGAAGTCTTAAAATGGTAGTAGTCTCTAATAGGTTAAAATAGATTAACTCTGAAATAATTTTGTTAATTTTGTCATCTGACACCTTTAAACACCTTTTTATTTCTCCTGAAACAGCTAATTTGTCATAACACCATTTCTCATGCAATTTATTTCCTGTCTTCTGATCAGGACAAGCAGGAGTGTTAGTTTCATATATGAGTTACAGTGCCTTGAGCAAGCGAACTACAGCTTCCCACTTTTTCTGATCCTCAGCAAGACTGCTTTGCCCAGAACCTGCAGGAGACTGTCACTCAGCTCCTGACAATCTTGCACACCTAGTCCAGACATGACAGGGACAGCACCAGTAGGTTTGGTAGGTGTCTGCAGATATTTCAAGTGTCATCCTTACAATTTAAAGTGAAGGATGAGTGCCTAGCTGCTATTGTTTTTGTGTGGCTTCATATTTTAGAAGTCTGCAATACTGATTGTACTGCAGAAAACATTTCTTCCATCTATTAGAAAAGATGGCACCTTATTGCAACAGGTTATGGATCTGGTCCAAGTTATTCATTATCTTTTCATGGAGGTTTGTTCTCAGCTGCAAATCTTCTTAGGTTAGCATTTTATGTTTGTTGAAACAATACATAGTTGCCATAGGAAGGAGATTCATCACCAATCTCTAGTCTATACAATGACAAGTTTACTATATCAATAGTATTTTTCTTTCATTCTACAGTTAATACTGATTGTGATTGGCGCTATAACAGTAGTCTCAATATTAGAACCCTACATCTTCCTGGCATCAGTGCCTGTGATAGCAGCCTTTATTCTGTTAAGGGCATACTTCCTCCACACTTCTCAGCAGCTGAAACAACTGGAATCTGAAGGTAGGAGCAGCAAAATTGGTAGACTTTTAAATCCACAACAAATCAATTGAGAAGTGATTTACCCTTTCTCCTGTTTTTTGCCTCTTCTCTTGCAAGATGACATTGTCTTTGGGAGCAGAACACATATCTCCTTAAAGCCAGGTCTATTAATGATCCAGCCAACACTGAGTGCTCTGCTGCCAAAAAGCAATTAAAAAGGCCTTTTAAAAGATGGGCTTTATCACCACTGCAGCTGAAAACAAATTAAGTCCTGACATACAGTTTTCTTGAGAGTGAATGTAACTTGCAAAACTGTGGTCAGACTTGGTATGTACCCTTTGAAATTTTTTCTTTGTAAGAGAAATTTTCAATGCATATATCTTGACCATGAGCTCTTATTTCTGAATAAGTTATTTGATTAAATTTCCTTCCTCTCACCCCATTAAGCGACTAAAATATTCCAAATAAAATTGAAAACCTCATTTGGAAGTGTGAATTTTCAGACTATGCACTGTTGCCTTGCTTTGCAGCAAACTGGCAGATCCTCAGCAAATCAGGCCTGAATATTAAACAGTGGTGATCCTCTTCCGTTTCACTTAAGTGTAATTCTGGAGTTCCTCAGATCTAAATTTAAATTTTTTTGATGTTCACAGGGATCCAGCTCTGGCTCACCACTTTTTATGTAATGCAAGATCGTCCTAACATTACCATGTCAGTACAATTGAATCCAGAGCACTGAAGTACTCTGCCTATGCTAAGAAAGCTTCATATAATGGAATTATCAAAATTGCAGGAATTAATTTTGGCTGGGAAGGAGCAGCCTTTCTCTTGTGGCAACCTACAGAAGGCCAGGAGCTTCCCCAAGTAGATATGAAACAAATAGTTATGTGCTAACTATGAAGAATTATTGTGATCCCTTCCTGTCAATACACTGAATGCAATTTCAACCCATTCTTGCAAAGACTGTTGTTGTACATCCTTCCTTAGAATTATTTCAGTCATGTAGTTTGACTACACACTGGCAGCAGTCATGCTGCTACTGTGAGGTAGAGCATGGGGGGTGTTTGCATGATATCAAAGGCATTTGCTCATGCATGTTATGTTGTTTAATTTAAACACTTTACAGCTCGGAGTCCAATTTTCACCCATCTTGTTACAAGCCTAAAAGGGCTGTGGACACTGAGAGCCTTCGGGCGGCAGCCGTATTTTGAGACCTTATTTCACAAAGCTCTGAACCTACACACGGCAAACTGGTTCCTCTACCTGTCAACACTGCGCTGGTTCCAGATGAGGATAGAAATTATTTTTGTTGTCTTTTTTGTTGCTGTGGCATTTATCTCTATCATAACTACAGGTATGGCAACTCTACCCGAAAACTGAAATGGAAGTCTGCTGCTTCTTTTTAAGAGCTCAGCTTTAGGAAATTCTGAGAGAAATAAACTGTTGTGGAATTTAGCATACATTGGAGTCATTGATTTAAGTATGTCATAACAGTAAACACAATTTAATTAAAATAGAAATAACAGCATTATTACCTGCAATCTGATATTGTAGAGGACTCGTTAAAGGGATTAATTTGAAAACAACAACTGAAGGGACAAAACTTTCATTTTCTTGATAGTAATTGCTGTAAAATTATGTCATGAGTTTGAAATCACATTACTGTTCTGAGAACCTTGGATGTTGATCACACCTGTATAGCTCAAAGGTTTTTAGTGAATAGAAGTTAATGTTCTTCTCACTTGCAAATGGCTAAGACATGAAAATTTTAATAATCTTTTAAAGCCCACACAATTAGGAGAAATTTCCATCCAGTTCTTTAATTCCCAACCCACTGACCCATTTTTTATGTGAAGTTTTGCAAATTCTATTCAAAATCCCCTGAAAAATAACTTGCCACTCCTAGTAAACACAGTGTATGGATGAGAATCACATTCCATCTTCCTTGTATTTGAAGTGATGCCCATGACTTGTCAGATGTAGCCAGCCTCAAACAAGCAAAAATCAGGACTATGATGTCCCAAAAATGTTAATTATTCATTTCTGTGGAAAAATTCAGCTAGAGATTACTTTAAATACAATTTTTTATTCACTGTGCTTTTGTTATGTTTGGACATGGTTCTACCTCTCCAAGTTTTACACTGAATTTGTGTGCAGGATCTGTATGCAGTTTCAGTTCTATTGTCACTGATGAACAAGAGTTTGATGATTTTATGGAGGAGGTTTTAAAATCTAACAACATTCAAATTTCTTTCAGCCATACTTCAGTGTTGAAAAGGAATTATATGAGAGCTTGCAATTTATCAAATATTGTATAGTTTATGAAATGCTATCCTCTGTTGCTTGTAGAAGAAGCTCTCGCTCTCCTTACAAAAGGAGACACCACACACAAATAGCACTTAAGTACTTCTGTGACTTAGGAGACTTCTAGTTCCCCTACCATTCATGGGAAACCCTGTTCCCTGTTGTCCTTCTCATTTCTCACTCTGTGTCCTTAGTAGCTTGGGGTTTTTAGGAAAATAATTTCTTGTGCTTGTTCCTGGATGTTTTACTGGAGAAAAGGAGTTAGAAACACTTTTAAAAAAATATTAAAATTTGTCATCTTGAAACCATTATAACCCTTATTGTTATAAATAATAAGGCCTTGGAGCAACACTAAATTCCCTTTCTTAATCTATCAGCTTTCATAAGGAATATTTTGCTTTTATTGCTTACTTTTATATTTACTTATATAATGAGATGGCTATAAGAAAAACAGGAAGAGGTTTATTAAGGAAAACCATATAAGGAATGGAGGAATCATAGAAAGGCATTTGGCCTAAGTTCTCAATTCCATTAACATGTAGTGAAAAAACAGTGTGGTAGATTAAATGCTTATATGGTATTGTATGAAGTCATAAAAGAAAATCCCTGGGAAATCCCATCCTTGTTACAGCCAACAATTAAAGCTAAAAAATTTACATCTGCATCTTTTTGAAACACTAAGGAGAATGTCCTCTATTTGTGAAAGAAATGAAAATGTAAGCCATTTTGAATTTTAAAGTTATTAGCTGTGTGTGGTGTTTTAGTTAGATAAGATAAATTTCACAGATTCATCTGTGTTGGAAAAAGGAAAGTCAAATCAAGATTGCAGAGACCTGATTCTGTTTACAGGTTACATACAGGTAAAGATTTAATTTTTTCTTCTGCCAAGCTAGACTAGGGTTTCTAGTGAATTCAGTGCCAGAGCCAGGTGTTTAACTATGATCTAGCTCTTAGTCCTTTTTATGATTAACAAATCCATGTTTTCTCCACAAAATAAAAGAGGAGAGAGAATGAATATGCATTTTAAGATACACATGCTAATTTTCTAATGATTTTTTATTTGGATAGAAATAGAATGTGTTTTTCTCTCCACAGGTGATGGACCAGGTACAGCTGGAATAATTCTTACTTTAGCAATGAACATCATGGGAACCTTGCAGTGGGCAGTAAACTCAAGCATAGATGTTGATAGTTTGGTAAGCAAAAAATGCACAGTGCTGTGCTTTCTTTTGAGGAATTGCCTTATTTTGCTGATTATGATTGTGCAGTGAATTATCTTCTGAGTTGGATATTATGCAAATGTGTCAGAAAAGTTTCCCTCATACCTTTGATAGCAAACTACTGGCTTTGGGATGGGACAAACTGAGTTCTTTCATGATCAGAAATTTTTCTGCCCTGGAATAGGCAACAGCAAATACTTGCATTTAAGGATTCAGATTGCAGATGCAGCAGTGATAGGAAAACTTTGAAAAGGCTTGGGGTTGTTTTGCTATGATTATATTTCCTGTATTTATATATACATAATATACCTTTCTTGGTATACTTAACAGCTGTGCATAGCAGATCACAATGGATGTTTTTGAGTCCCTTTCACCTATTATCAATAGTGATTTAAAGATCTGCCCTTGACTTCTCTGTCAGTCTTTTTCTGGTCTTATGTATTGGAAAACAAAAAAGTTTACAGCAATTTCAGAGTCCCTTAAATCCTGATTGAAATTAATTATCATATTAAAATATATAATTGGGGCAGATGGTGACAGTGAAGCAATATTTACAAGTTTAATATTAGTTCTTTTTAAAATAAATTATTCAACTACATTCATCCTGAGGGAAATCATTAAGAGCCTCGGAAAAAAGAATTAACAACTTATAGTATCTAATCTGTTTGCACATGTGACTGCTGACAGTTGAAAAAGCTGATGGCCACTCAGCAGTGTTTCATATCCACCAAACATCTTATGCTAGCTCCTTCTTTGCTTTGTTCTGTCTTGAAGGGCAAGCACTTTGTGAAAGGGCTTCATTGCTGTAACTGCAACACCTGCTGAACAGTAGTTACCTGACTAAAAATGAAGTAAAATGTGATGCTGGTAAATCACAGAATTTTTAGGGTTGGGAGGGACCTCTGGAGATCCTCTTGTCCAACTCCCCTAACCAGGCAGGGTCACCTAGAGAAGGTGACACAGGATTTCCCCACAGGTGCATTTTGAGAGACTCTGCCTCTTTAGGCAGCCTGTTCCAGTGTTCTGCCATCCTCAACGTGGAAAAGTTCTTCCTTACATGGAGGTGAAACTTTTTGTGGTTTAATTTATAGTCATTACTCCTCGTTCTGTCACTGGGCACCACTGAGAAGAGCCTGGCACCATCCACCTCCTTTGAGATATTTATATGCATTAATGTGATTCCCTGTCAATGTTCTCTAGATTAAACAGGCCCAGCTGCTGCAGTGTCTCCTCATAAAAGAGATGCTCCAGACCCCAAATGATCTTTGTGGCCCTCCATTGCACCCTCTCCAGTATTTCTTGTCTCTCTTGTACTGCGGAGCCCAGAACTCAACACAGCGCTCCAGATGTCGCCTCAGTAGGGCCGAGTAGAGGGGCAGGACCACGTCCCTTGACCTGCTGGCCACACTCTTCCCGATGCACCCCAGGTTACCACTGGCTCTCCTGGCCTCAAGGGCACACTGTCAGCTCATAGTCAATTTGTCATCCACCAAGACTCCCAGGTCCTTCTCTACAAAGCTGCTCTCTAGTAAAACCACAACAGCAATAACCATGTTCATTCACTTGGCTCTCATTTGTAAACTCCATCCCCTGTAAGGCAGAATGTGATCACTTTAAGTATAAAAATCTGTAAACAAATCGTGTACATATTACAGGACTTAATACAAACTTAAGGTGTTTCACAAGAGCAACAGGAAGTCTTATAGGATTCAAAGGGAGCTGGACACAATAGAGTTTAAGTAAAGAACTTCCCCTTTTTAAAAGTACAGTCATGTTAAAATGTCACCTATTAGCAGCAATAAGAAAGTAACTCCCTTTCCCTTGGAAAAGGAGTCTCAAGTTGCTTTAGACATTTCTAAGTACTTTGCTCTGTATTAAGACAATAATTAAGACAGTGCTTTGTGCTGGAGCACTGGTTATGTTATGTGTTGTATTATATTATTGATAGCCTCCTAAGGTCCATCAGGTTATAGGTGGATCCTCTGGACATCTTTTAGTAGTGAATAACTGCCCACCCTCATTACATGAATTTTTAGGCATCCCAGATGAGAAACTAATAGATACTGCTAGCAAGATGATTTTCCTGACATTCAAACGCTGTTCATGTGCACAAGCAGATAAAAATAGCTTAATGGTGTCCAGATAATAAAAATGCTTCATTGGGTGATTCAGATGTATTATTTCCTGCTCTGCAACCTCTGCATTTAGCACTTCACTCTTAAAAGTATTTTACAATTATTTGGCTAAAGATGTTTTGCAAAGAGTGTCTGACTAAGTAGTCTATTTAGTTATACTCTATTTTTCTCTCTAGAAGTAGTTTGAAGCTCCCCACAGGACCAGATTGACTAGAACTGACACATCTCCACGTGTCTCCAGTTACAGATACACACACACTGCTCTAGTTGGTATCACTCTTGCCCTTCCTTGAGCACCTGTGATATCTGTGTTTACAAGCCTGCAGACAAGCATGCCTGAGTGAATAGCACATTTTTAGGTAGCAGTCTTTGGTTGTCATATAAGCTGGAGTTTACTGCAAGTGGTTGAAAGCTATGTCCAAAGGATGGCCAAACAGATGGGTAGGTGGCAAATTTGACTTTCTTCCACACAATCTCCTTCTTGAGCTTTCCATGACACTGGCACACAGACTGAAGAAATCAAAGTTCCTAGGTTGGTTTACACCAACAGATGTTATCTTTGGTGCACATAGATATTATCTTTGAAGCATTTTTTTTTCAGGTTTGTGTTTAAATTAAATTAAAAATTAAATTTAAAATTAATTGTCCAATAATGCTTTAATGTTTTTGGCATTTCATTCTCTACAGCCCTGATACTTTGTCTGCTCTGCCTTTATTTAAAAACAGACAAGAAAACCAAACAAACCCTCCAAACCCCCTTTCACCCCCTCCAAACATGCATGGTCACTCTGACGTCTATCTGTTCTTTCATTTAGAGGTACAAATTATGCTAGATTCATTGTTTCACTTTGAGCATTTCTGCTAATATCGCTTTAGTTGTTTTCCAGTCTTCTTCTTATCCCTCTAGGCAGTCTTGTAGTGTTTTTGAATTATTTTTTCCTTCATAAGGAAATAGAAAATAATTTTTTCAGTAAGTGCTGCTTTCACAGATAAGAATTAGCTAGTCCCAGTGGACCATTTTAATGCTTTCTAACCTTTTCTTTCACTGATGTATATCCTGCAGTAGCAGTGCTTTAACTGTGAAGGACGGTTTCTTTTATCCGGGAAAGAGAAAATGCCATGCTTTTACTGTTGCCAAGATTACTTATATAAGGAGATATAAAAAGAATCCTGCAAAGAGATATTAAAACCCAACTTCCTAAACATCACAGTGCCCCACCCTGTACATCAGGGATGCTGAACAATTAAAGTAATGCAGGGTAGAGAAAAGGACCAAATTTAAAAGCACAGCTGTGAAAAATAATGGTGTTTTTACAGATGATTTTTTATGCTTTTATATTCCCATACCTCTAACCTGTTCAATTGACTTTTTTTTTTAATCTTGGTCATGATCTTAATTATGGTTTTTACTACTGTTGACAGAAAACCTGAGAACACTGTTAATTTCTAAAGTTTAAGTTTAAGCATAGTAAATACTTGACTGTAAAATCTGCATCAGAATGGCAGTGCTCAAAGTGAGATGTTGGTCTTCTGGAAGGGAACATAATGAAAAAAAATCTTTAGAACATTCTCTTTTCTGCCTGCCTGCACAGCAGTGTGGAAAAGAGAAAAAAAGGGTAAAAATTTTAAATGAACTTAGTATTTCATTTCTGCAGTTCAGAAGAGAAATATACATCCTGTAAGTGCACCTAATATGTAATAGCAGATGATGTGGAACCTCAGTAAAACCATATGTTCTTCCTACAGAGCCAGTTTTGGCAGTGACTTAAGGCACAGGATTTTTTACAACATGATCCATTGGATCATTCTCCCACAGGATGTCCCAGTTGCACAGTGCACTTTCTAAGCAGTGTGTTTGTGAGGAGGTCTGGCAACACAGCCATTGAATACTATGTGTGTCTGGTCTGAAGAGAGTGACTGCTCTCTTTTTAGAAGAAGATAACACAGAGCCTGATTAAATAACTTTATTAGCTTACTTGTAAAATAATTACTTCTTCCACCTTCTGGAAATATGAATTATATGTTATGAATTCTCCTTCAAAGTTGAGACTTTAAGTGATATTAATGAGAAAATAAATTAAAGAATTTGCAGTGCTATTAAAATCTCAGTAAAATACAATTAGGCAAGGCTAAAAATAGTGTACTATGCTATAGACGTAGGGATGAAAATAGTAAATATACTTCTTTATTCAAAAGTACTAGTTAAAGAACATGAATATAGCTGGCACAGTACTGATGGGAATAACGGCTAAGAAACTTGCTGTCACCTATCCTCTACCTGTCATTATGAATGACAGAACATTTCTACCTGTGAAAGGAAGAATGGATATTTTTGTAAAATGCCTGACATGCTACATTCTGCCCAGATTTAAATCATAGTTCAAGCTATAGAACAAGGAATTTAGAATTGATTTTAAATTATTAAAATGTCTAAAATATCTGCATATATAACTGATAATTCTGTCAGGGGAGTTAGGACATTGGGATGAAATTTTCTTTTGGATAGAAAGGCTCTTTGCCCAGCTGGCTTCACAGCAGACATTAGAGAGTGTGTAGTGGGATGACCTCTTGGGCAGTTATAGGGAATCTCTGCCTGTACAAACATTTGCAGCTCTTGATGAAGCCAAGAAAGAACTTCATTTCTAAAATGGCTATGTTTCTATAAAGCTAAGATTTCTGAAAACAAAGGTACCATCAAACACCAATTAAAATAACTACATGGTGGTCATTGTGGGATTTACTACTGATAGTCAGAGGGGGAGAAAATTTTCAGTCTGATCCAAGGTCTTCCTGTTTGTATGACAAAAAAGAGCTGGCATATATACATGAACATGATGATGACCATGCTTTTCCATCTTGTACAATGGTTTAGGTGGAAATTAGAACTGATAGGCTTGTGTGTTAGCATGCTTTTTAGAACTTCTGTCACAACTCCGTTTCAAGATGCTGAGATATCAGCTATGATCCCAGTATTCCCTTGCATTTGCTTCCACACAGAAAATCTACCTAACAGTATTTCAATTGGGATTGAAGAGCAAAAAGGAATTGTAGTAATACATCAAATAGAAGCACTTTTCAGAAAGAACATAAAAGCAGTTAAACAAAGATGTACAAAGGGTTTTCCACAATACCACTAAACAGAAATATATTTCTGAGAATATGGATTAGAGAACAAATGTTGTTTACAATAACAAGTTTTTGCAAAACAAAGAATCTAATTAATTAGTTGAACTGGGGCACTTAGGTACCTGAATGTAAAGGGAAGTCATGTCTTCTTCAAGGAGCTGAACATTGTTTCCTGAACAGCAGTAAAATAGGACATTTTGAAGACTCCAGGACTGCCATCATGAACAACATTCTCTGATAACATGTTAGGAATTACAGCTTCTACAGAATGGATTTTAATATTAATCTAAACAAGCTATGTGTTGGAGGTCAAAAAGCAGATAGAGAAGCTTGACAAAATCAGAGTTAGGCTTGCAAATGGCTCAAAAGCTTGATAAATACTTGATCTTAATTTTCACTAAAAAGGCAGTGTTTAATATGTGGACTTAAAAGTCGAGCAGAAAGTAGAAATGGGATTTATAATATCTGAGGTGGGAATTATATGTAAACCAGCTGGAAGCCTGGTCTCCCTAAATTGTACAATTTGTGGGGGGACACACACCTGTGACCACCTATGAGTCAGTCCATCTAAAATCAGAATTTCCAGCTAGGGGTGATTGGGTTCTGCAGCTGGACATTTCACTTAAACATGTGAAACCAGAGTGGAACAATGCCTTTCATACCAGGTAGAGCAGACCTCTCATCCAAGTGTTCAGGAAGAACTGGTTGGGAAGATGGAAATCTTATAATGGACACTTCAGAGAAGTAAAACAAGCTGGCAATGGTGGTGGCATGTGATAAAATAACAACTGTCAATTTTTTTTGAGAAGGAGAAATGAGAAGTCATTGATACCATGATCCATTTGTTAGTGTGATAGCAGCAGTCTTTAGAAACTATGTTTAAGAATTAATTAAAAATGTGATGGTTGTAGACTGGAGTCACTTAAGTTTGCTGACTTTAGGGTTACATCACACTACCCTCATAACTCTGTCTGATGATTTATTTTCCAGACAAAAGTAATGTAATTGATCTCATTTGCCTTCAGAAAAGCATTGACTGTGGCTCTGTTTCAGGAATTATATAAATGAAGGATATCAGGATTATTACAAGAACTGTAAACTAGTTAATGAGTCAGTCAGAAAGGAAATGGCATTAAGCTGTAGGTATTAACCTGTAGGGAGGCTACTCAGCAAAGATTAGATTGCTGACTGAGCTCATTTTAATCTTTTTTAAATGCCCTCAACAAAATAAAAATGTGTTGAAGAAATCTGCCAGTGGAACAAAGCTGAAAGGCAGTGTTGGCATAAAGGATCCTGGGAGTTTAAATGTATTAGGTGACTTCAAATGGCAGATATTAAATAGATTTAAGTAACAAAAGTGAAAAGGCTTGGATTTAGGGACTGCTAAGAATAACCACAGTTGTAAGTGAGGATCTTGGTTAGAAATGGCTAAAACAGAGGAAAGCTTGGCTGACCACCCCTCAGTCAAAGGCTGATTATAAGATGTGACTGTGAAGAAACGAGTGTATGATCCCAGGATATGTTAATGCAGATATTCCTCATATAGGTAGGGAAGTAACAATGCATTTTTATAATGTCCTGGTAAAACATCCAAAATGCTGTGAACATTCTGGTCAGACAGGAAAGCTTGATTTGAGTTTGGAGAAGGAGAACATATAATAAGAAAGAGGCTTAAACCTGCATTTTCTTTAGTCCTGGAGAACAAAGGATGGTCATATCTAAAGTGTCTCTCCATAAATGAATGGGGAAAGCAGCCAGTAAAAGGAGCTCTTTAGAATTTAAAATTAATAAAGTTATAACAGAAAAGTTGTCCATAAAGTAAAAAAATGTTTTCTGACCACCTGAGCAGTGAAGTTGTAGTGAAGGAGATTAATTATTTATTGAGCCTTGATCCATTTAATAAAAATAAGATCAAGAAGATCCTTTCTAGTCCAATGCTCCTTTGAAAATGCACCAAGGCTGCTCCTAGCAGCTTCTGTTTGAAGTTCATGAACAACAAGACTTTATCATTTCACCTAATATATATAATTACTAATACAAAATTCATTATAATGGAACTTCCTATTAATTTCTCAAAAACACTCAAATGTTACTGCTTAATGATTGTTTCTTTTTTACTTAATGCTACTACTTTGCATTTTTCAAACCCCATGCAGTATAATGATCTTCAGAGATCAGTCATTTTTCAAAGAACTTCAGGTTTTGGGCAACCCCATATCTTCCGGAAGGAAAGAGTTTAAGTGGCCCATATTGCTTTTATGATTATACTTTGTTTTCCTAGATACAAGTCATCACTTTTCAAAATACAGTTTTTAAGGCAGAAAGAGCTACCAGGTCCATGTAAAAAGCAAGAGAAGGCCCAAGTTGGACCAAGTACATGTGCAATGGAATCTAGAGCTCTAGATGAGAAGTAGCCTACCTTTGAAGATTATATTATAGTATAGGTGTCTTGGTTTAAGACAATTTTAAAAGGTGGACACTTTAAAATGAGTTACCTCCACTTAGTTTCAACCAATCTCTTTCCACCAATAAGGGATGAATAAGAGGATTTAAATGAAAAAATAACAGTTTACTAACAAGTGAAACAGTAACAGGAAGAAAAAAACAGTAAATAATCACTAGATACAAAATTGCTAAGTCTCAGGAACCACAGAGGAACAAAGAGCCACCCAAAGTGTCAGGGTACTGTCCCCCCTCCCAAGGTGGCAGCCCCTCTGCATGTAGGGAGACAAAGGGAAAATGGCACCAGCTCTTCCCCCCAAGATGGCACCCTGCAAGTGACCAAAGGGAAAATGACCAACAAAAAAACCCTCCTGGGAAGGTGAGAGCCATTCTAGCAGCAGATGAGAAGCGCCAGTGCATGTGGGGCCAGCAGCACTGCCTCCTACTCCCGCTGCCCACCAGCCTCTGCCAGTGCTGGTGCTGATGTGCTCCGAACTGTGTGCATGTCGGGGGGAAAACCACTCTGTTGGTGCCATCGCGGGGTGACCCGGTGCCCCAGAACCCGCTCAAGTTTTGCTGCCAACAGGGCATGCAGAGTTCACTCAGAAAACAGTTTCTAATTGTGAAATGCAGTTTTTCCCAGTTGCTACATTTGGAAGCCCAGAAACCCACCAGAAGTGGAGTCTCTGCCTTCAGAAATGCTGCCAGGAGCAAGAGGGACTTGGCTTGGGTGCTTCAACATTTTCAAGGGACTGGCACCTCCCAACTGCCCCGTAATTCCAGTTCCAGCCACACTACGTCTTAAAGGGACATTAAGAGTTTTTGAGTACAGATAGGTATGGAATACAATAATGTTTTGGGTTACTCAAGACAGTAGCTTACAAAGAAAAAAGACTCACTGTTCTGGCTAGGTATTAGGAACAACTTTATTTCATTTGTTTTGATAGTTCAATATGAATTACAATTAGAATACTGTTTGTTTTGATTTGTAGATGCGGTCTGTCGGACGAATATTTAAATTCATTGACATGCCAACAGAAGAGACAAAAAGCATTAAGCCACAGAAGAATAATCAGTTTTCAGATGCCCTTGTAATTGCAAACAGGCATGTGAAGGAAGAGAAGAACTGGCCATCTGGGGGCCAAATGACTGTGAAAGACCTTACAGCCAAATACGGTGACGGAGGAGCTTCTGTACTAGAAAACATTTCCTTTTCAATAAGTTCAGGGCAGAGGGTAAGGCACTGTTTTGTTGTGTTTTTTTTCTGACTTCTATTAAGTTTAAGTATATAATTGTCATAAACCTGTTCAATGACTAAAGAGTATTTTGAGTCTGGTAATAAAATTGTTGTGAAACCAAATATCTTCTAAACTAACTGAAGAACAGAAATGACTTAGGATAAAATACATATGCAACAGTTTTCCAAGCTGTATTCTTGTGCCTGAAATTCTGCTGCTGTGGAGAGGGAAGCTGGCTGGTGAAGGCAGGTGCTGGGGACAGCCTGACCCGATGGGGCAGGGCACAAAAGAATGCCGGCTGCCATGCCAAGGGTAATGCACCGCTGGCTCCAGCCGCCGGAGGGTGGAGGTGCCGGCTCACCCGAGGGCTGTGCACCACCCTGAATTATTACAGTGCAGACTGTAAGCAGCTCAACTCTTTGGAGGATTGGCAAACCTCTGATTAATCTTCATGCGTGTTTGGGGTTGTGTTTAAGAAGGGGCTTTAGCTTCAGGACAGCATTTAGGTAGAAGTTTAACACTTTGCTTCAAGTTCATGGTAAAGGCCCATCCATGCTGGAATGGGAAGAAAGGCTTGTTTGTGATTTCCTGAGCTGAAGCCATATGGAGGAAGACAAGGTTTTAACTGTCACATGTAAATGAGAATACAGGTTTGGTAACAGCTCCCTGGCTTTGACACGAGGCACATGTTCACTCCTAATTTGGATAGCACCAGTCTCTGAGGCTTGGTAGATTTGTCTTGGCTTACATGAACCGAATGTTTCATCTGCTAAGTTTGAGGGCATCAAAATTTTGAACCCAGAGTTCTGACTTCCTGTAGCACCATCCTGAAACCACTCTGCCTTTGAAAGAGAGAAGCCTGTGATTCCTGGAACATGGAGATGAAGGTGCTGCTGCAGGCTGGTGGATTTACTTCCTACTAAATCCCTTGTAACAGTGGAGTAGAGAAAATGAAAGACACTTTTGTACTCTACAGAGAGGGGAAAGAGCAGTAAAAACAAAAATCCTTTTCTCAAGGCCTGTGATTCAAGTTTGGTGATGAACCATGGACTCAGATGCACCTTAAACTGCAGAGAATTTGTCTCTACTGCATAGGTAGTACACCAAGAAGGAAACAGAGTTCTCCTCTGCTGAGGGATGGAATGGAGTGAAATAATCATCTAGTCCCACTGTCTTACCACTTAATGGCTGTCCAGAAGTTAAAAGGTATTATCAAGGGCCTTTTAAAGACTTAGGGGCCTGGGGCATTGATCACCTCTCTAGGAAGCCTATTCCAGTGTTTGACCACTATCTTAGTAAAGAAACGCTTCCTAATGTCCAGTCTGATCATCCTCTGGTGCTGCTTTGAACCATTCCTGTGTATCCTCTCACNTGATCACCTCTCTAGGAAGCCTATTCCAGTGTTTGACCACTATCTTAGTAAAGAAATGCTTCTTAATGTCCAGTCTGATCATCCTCTGGTGCTGCTTTGAACCATTTCCACATGTCCTCTCACTGGATCCCAGGGATAAGAGATCAGTTGTCCCTCAGCCTCCTCCCCAAACTAGATAAGCCCAAGCTCCTGTCCACTCCTCATAGGATAGGAGCCCTTTCAGCCCTTTCAGCAGCTCTGTTGCCCTCCTCTGGATGCATTCACTCACCATCACATCCTTCTTAAACTGTGGAGCCCAGAACTGCACACAGCTCTCCCAGTGGGGCTGCTCCAAAGCTAAATAGAGTGGGATAATCACCCCGTTTGCCCGGCCGGTGGTGCTGTTGTGTTTGATCACCCCAGGATGGGCTTTGCCCTCTTGGCTGCCCGGGCACACACAGCTGGCTCACACTGATCCTGCTGTCAGCCAGCCCCTCAGATCCCTCTCTGCAGGGCTGCTCTCCAGCCACTGCTCTCCCAGTTTATACTTGTGCCTGGCATTACCCCATCCCAGGTGCAGAATCTGACATTTGGATGTGTTCAATTGCAATTAAACACTGGCCAGAGTTCCAGGCTGTCTAGATTTCTCTGCAAGGCCTTGTATCCTCAAGCGAGTCAACAGCATTTCTCAGTTTGATTTCGTCAGCAACCTTGCTAATGGTGCATTTGGCTCCTGCAATCCAGATCATTGGTGAATATGTGGAAGAGAGCTGTCCCTAAGATTGAGCCCTGACCAACACCAGCAAGATGTAGCCCTATCCTACAAGCCTTCAACCAGTTCTTCAGTATGGTCACGCTACAAAAGCAGCCCACACTCAGGCAGGACATTGTTAGCTGTGTAAACCCAGATGTTGAAAAAAGCAGCATCTTGGAGTTTGTTGGTGGTTACTGCAGATATTTGCTTGTTCTTGCTTGTTTCCTACAAGGGAAACACAACTTTAGAAAACCACCAACACTATATTATTTATTTCTTCACACCTTAGAGATAAGGAAAATCAGCACCAACTGGGCAGGTTGAGGATTTGCACAAGTCCTTAGGGGTGTCCAATGGCATGAAGTCTGCTGTAACCACTGCCTCTGCCTCAAGCTACCCCACTAATCAGAGTTAGGCTCTTTATTTTCAATCATATGAAAATGGAGTAGCTTACTAGGGTGATCCAAATGCACTCCCTACTTAGTTTTTGGTATCTGGATGTGATTTTGCTGATGAGGGCTTCATAGCAAAGTGAAGGGAAGAGACACAAAAAGGTGGGCTGAACAGTGCAAGATAATAGACACACAGATTTCTGTCCTTCAGCTAAGGGTAGGTTATCAGATTTTTCATCTAGTTAATTCTAACAAAACAAAGAAGAGTCTGCCCAGTGTTTGATTCAGCCCTTGCTATAGGCTTTTATCATTCCCTCATAAATGACATTTGCCATTGAGATCCATCTGGACTGCTCTTCACTGCTGAGACCTCTAAGGTTTTTGCCTTAATCTGTGATTAATATGTGAAGAGTATTAAATGTTTGCTTGTATCATTTGCATTGCAGGTGGGCCTTTTAGGAAGAACAGGTTCAGGAAAAAGCACTTTACTTTTTGCATTTTTAAGACTGCTGAATACAGAAGGGGATATCCAGATTGATGGAGTCTCCTGGAACACAGTCAGCGTGCAGCAATGGAGAAAAGCATTTGGAGTGATTCCTCAGGTAATGAGATTATTGAATTTTTTTTTTTTATTATTTTTTTTTTTTTTGCTTTTATTTTCCTTGGGTTTGTATCCCCAGCAGGAATGGGTGGAAGGATGCAATGATTTACAGCAAACTGCATTTTTAGGGTTTCTCTGCCACTCCCACAAGAACTCTTCTCAGAATGGGAAGGTATAGCATGCTCAAACAGAAGTGTTTCTACCCTGCTTATCCCTGCCTCTCTGAGACAATTTGCATTTTGACCCAGGATAAGATAGCGCCACATGAAGAATAATATACAATCAGCGTTGTCAGCTACTGTTTTCTGAAGCTCTACATCACATGTTATGGTTAACATGTGGATACTGCACACTGTGTGTTTTCCCTGGCAGACTGATAGCAAATATGTAAACCTAGGGCTTCTGAGTCTCTTGCCAATGTTCCTGGCACTGGACAGTGCCTTGTATCAGTTACAGCTGTGGATTATCAACCTCAAAAATTAACATTATTGTCTGCATACAGTAACGCTAAAAGGTGATTGCTCACTGTAAGGGTAGGAATGAAAACTGATGGAATGAAGTGCAGAATTTTAAATCTTTTGTACTTTTGTTGTCTATTCTTACCAACAACACTTATACCTAGCACAACACATATTGACCATCTGTTCTTTGACAATTACACATCAGATAGTTCTCCAGTTTCAAAACATACACAATCTCCTCCATAGCAGTACTCATTCCTTTGGAATCCTGTGACTGTGGCAGACTAATTCAAGTAACACTTGATGACAATCTTACCAGTGAGTAGCTTGTAGTATCAGGCAGCCTTGGGAGACTGCAGATCAGCCAGCAGCAATGTGAGGAGCCATGCAGCCTGTCCTGCCTCTATCCATCCTTGAGGGTGGCTACTAGCCCCAGAGGCTGAAAAATATGGTTTGATCCTTGGTCACCCTGGATGATCTCCTTCACACACCCACATGAGAGTGGGCTCACCTTTGACCAAAGTGGCCAAACAACCCCTTTTAACTGTTAGCTGTGAAACCCTAATTGTGCTATTCCCCCCATCCTGTCCACACAGTAAAGCTGTTTTCCATCTTGTCTCTGTGAAGATTTGGGTTGTTCCTTGATAGTCTCCCACTTGAGAAAGGTGGTTACTGTCTTAGAAAGCTGCTGAGTGTATGTGAGCTGTTGTTGCAGTAACTACATGAGGCACTTTAAAATAGTTGGAGAGACCCTGTGACAGACAGACAGTTTAACACAATTCTCTAAGTTTTGCAGCTTGGGTCACTGTTAAGAGACACTGAAATGTTCATGCTGGAAGAAAAATAGCCTTGATTTAGTAAACACCAGGAGGACTCAGAATTCAATTTTTCTACATGATGATCAGTTTTGAGGTGTGATATCTTCCCTTTCAAATACGTTATTCCATAGTAGCCCAAGGGCCATTTATTTAGAGTAGGCGTGAAAAGCAGGTACAACTCTTTTATCCATGCATTTCATACTCTGGAATTTCCTAGAGGTAGCAATTTTTTAGCACTTTGACTTTATCAGAACAGACCCTTTCTTCCCTGCCACGTTACACCCTCAACAAACCAAACCTAACAGAATGGTGTTGAGTCAACAGGTTCAATCCATTTCTTACCTGAGCTCTGCCAGTCACGCACTGCCTGCAGAGCTGAGGCTTGCTTGGCAAGCTGCCATTTGATAACTGACCTCTTGTCACCACTTCTGTCCTCTCTTCAACATTTTCATATCTATCTATTCCTTTAAACTTTTATTTCTTTATTACAGCTGGTTCAGTTCTGCAGAGTGTTGCTTGTGAGTATGAAAAAAATGTACCCCATTCAGATCAAGGCAGCTGTGCAGTAAATTTCATGTGAAGCTGCTTTTATTTAGTTTGGAAGGCACAGCTGTCTTCTGAAGCATGGCTGTATAGGATGAAGGATGCTTTTATCAGTAAGGTATGTCTGCACTGGAAAATTTTCCTGTACAGCCAAGTATAAATTTCTGTATTAGAAGGGGCTTCCTTATCTCTCTCCTAGTCATCCTTTTGCTCTTTGCCTTTTGCCCTTTGGGATGTGGTTGTTCACCAGAATTTTCATCTTCCATCTCCATCTGTCCTTGGGAATGCATGGAACGACTGAGAAGAAATCTGAATGCTTGATAACAAGTAGTCTCATTTTTCCAGTGAAAATGTGAGGAATAATTCTCATAGCTGAGCACTCACTATAGAGTCACTAATGGTATAGAAAACATCATTCTGCAGCCATCAGCAAAATGCAAGAGACATTTATTACATGAGCAGTGTAACTTGCCCTTCTGCTAGTGAGGTGCATTGTTAGTTCATTGTTAAAATTACACATTTAATTCACATTTGGAAGTCCCTGATACATGGATCAATGCCAAATAATCCCAGCCTTCCATTCTCTGGAAGGTCGTGAGAGTTGCCAGCCTGTTTGCATCCTTCAGCTGGCAGCACTTGTCCCAAAGCCTTGGCAAAGAACTGCACATTATGCCTCAAAAGTTCCCACATTCAGAACAAAATAAAGTTTTCAGCAGCACTTTCCCAGCAGGAAAGAGAAATTGCATATGCCACCCTGCCTTTCCCAGCAGAACAAAGGGAGCCTTTTGTTCTTTGCCATTCACCTACAGCTTCAGAATGGAAAAAAATGTTGCCTTTCCTTTCCTGGGAGGCTTTCCTACACCAACACCTGGATATTCACTGTCTCCGGGAGAGGCTTTGCCAACAAAAGGGGAATGGAGCTCTACCTGAGGCATGCTTCCTCCTGAAAACTTTCCAACACTCTCCTTCTCTTCCTTAACCCTAAGTTTCCCAATTTAGTAGAAAAGAAGTGCTTTTCCTCTGTGTGAGTCTCACAAATGCACAACCACATAGCACACACAGAGTCCTAAGACACTGCTGTCCTCTCCATGCAGGCTGTGCTGGAACAACCTGCACGGTGGTCAGGGATCACCCTGAGCGGAAGCAAAGGTAAACACCTTGTTTCTTTCAAATCTCAAATCTGGCTGTCAGTGCCTTGTAGTGGTGTGAAGGGTTAAATAATATAAAACATATCACCTGAGGCACCCACAAGGAAATTCCCTGCTGTAGCTTCTCACACGGCTGCGCTGCTGAGGAACAGCCTGCGCAACACTGCTCCTACGGGCTGTTTGTCATTCTCCCACAAAACAATTGCTCCACCTCACCAGGCTGCACCTTTGCACCCATTGTCCCTTCTTCCTGGACAGGCCTTTCTGATGATTCTTCTGTAGGTATTTGCCCACCACATTTCCAGAGAGGATTTCCAGCTGCATTTGGTTTCAACACACTAAGGCTTTCTTGCATGGGTCGTCATGCAGATTGCAGCCTGAAGTATTTAATGGAGTCAGATTGAGAACATGCCTTCAGAAATTCGTCTCTGAAAGGAGACCTGCAGTTGATTTCCAATTAAAACAAGTGATGAGAAACCTGAGACCCCTGAGGTGCTGCTAGCTCCAAAGAAGGGGATGACTTCTGATGTTTTCTTGAGTGTTATTCCATGCATCCTTGTGAATCTCACACTGTTTTCTACATGTAAATACTCCATGTAGAGTTAAAATTAAGCTTAACATGGAGAACAAGTTTTCTACAGTTTGCAAGGCTGCCAGCTGACAAAAAAAAAAAATTGTTTTGCTCCTTTATTTTACTGAAGAAGAGAAATTTTGCAACTTTTATCTTTGTATTTCCAGTTTTTCAGCAGCTATCACATTCTGTTCATTGTATCTGTCTGTCTCTGTCTGTCACCAGCACTATTTCTCATACCCTTCAGGCCTGCTTACTTTTGGAGGTCATGGCTGCTTTGAGGTGTGCCAGCACACTCCTTCTGCCCAGGGCAGCTGCCTAGCGGGGCCACTTCCCAAGGTGCTCCCACAGAGGCTCCTGCAGAGCCTTGGCTCCTGCAGGGCACTGGGATGAGTCAGCATCACCATAGCAGGAGCATCCGCTGCACCAGAGCAGTGCACAGAGCAACTGGGGATGTTAATTAACAATCCCCCCATGCACATGCTCATTTTGGGCACTATATAGGTTGTACTCTACATCATAGGTTCAGTGTTGTCAGGAGCACAGCACTTATATTTACCAGTAAGCTTGATGGGAGGCAGATGTTTTGGCATCTTCAAGGGAGACTGTTACAGAACTGGTCCCATAGAGCTTACTGGTTTTTATTATTTCTGTGCTCTTATACTTATGTCAATGTATTAAATCCCTAAAGGACATTTATGAAAACAAATCCTCTAACTTCGCACCTAGTACTAAAGCATTCACATAGTAACTTGATTTTATTTCATGTGGATATTGCTGCTATAACAGACAAAGCAGAGGAGGCTACATGGAGGTCGTGCTGTTGTTACTCATAACTTCACTGTGCACGGAGCTGCTGTCTGGTTCCAGCTGATGTTACATTTGTTCTCCAGGCCTGGAGAATGTGGGAAGAAGGGTCCATGGGTCTTACTGAGGGTCTGCACACAGGTTGCAGCAGCAGCCACTTACAGCCAGGATACTCTCACTCCTTAGCAGCCTCTTGCCAGCTGATCCTTAACTCCTCTGTATGCATTTCCTTAGGTGCTCTGGGGTCTTGATTCTCCACATAACACATAAATTGCTTAGGAAGCTGATTGCCATACACACCAATACAAAGAAGCTGTAGGCACTAATGGGGATTAGCGCCCTTCGGAAGGGTTTATTTGTAATATTTGGGGTGGTCAGAACATAAACATGACCATATTTATGTTTCCGAATATTTTGCTTGTGGGTGGACGTCAGGTCTTAGAAACTATTTGTTGTATAATCCCACCCACTATCATCCTGTGGGAATGTGAACAAGTGACTGAGAAGGAAATGATTCCAGATTTGCTGCCAGTATACCCAGCCATCTATTCACCCTTCCAATGCTCTCCTTATTTCTACTTCTTCCATATTTATGAACAATGTAAGTCCTTCGTATTCACTTTTGGGTGTTTTTGTTTCACTTTAGACTTCTAGTTTTTAAGAATGTGGAGATTTTTTTCTGCTTATCTTCAAGTAGACTCTAAACTGCCCAGGTGACTCATATGGTATTTACTTAAGTGAACCCTATATGGCTTCTAATGAGCTGGGAGGAAGGAGGAGGTGTTGAAATGGAGAGAGAAGTACAAGAATTCAGGACAATGACATATTTACTTTTTGGGGATGAAAAACCAACCCTGCTTTTGGGAATAGCTTGCTTTTAGTGCCCTGCTTCTTGAAAGCTCAGTTATTAGAAATAGCAGCAGTTTCAGAAGAAAGTTGTACCCTGTATTGCTCTGCAGGGTGCACTTCAGCAGGAATGTTATTCAGCCCAATCTTCTTTAAAACTGGTTTGTTCAGTTAACTATTCTTTACCACTGAGAAATGAAAACACATATTCCATTAGTTAAATGTATGGGGCTCACAGTGTGAACAAACCCATGTCTGACACTGTTTCCACAGCATTGTTGTTTCCACCACACCCACTACTTGGAAGAACCTAATCCTGCTGCAAATATGTCACCCCACTCAGGCCACCTAACCAGTGCAGGGCATGGGAAAAGGACTGTGCTGTACTTCACTGAAGTACACTGCTACTAACAATAACAATGGAAAGAGCCCACTTTTTCCCCGTTGTCTCTACAAAAAGTACTTCAGTGATTAATTTTTAGCTGAGTGTGGTTCTGCAGCTCTGTCAGTGTGTTGTTCGCCGTGAGTTGAAGGTATTGTTGCACTTAAATCCACCCCACTGAGTGCACAGCACCACAGTGCAGCTGCTTTTCTCCTCTGGTTTCTTGGATTAGTTATTTCCTTCTCTTTTACACCAAATAAATTGGCAATGGCATGCATATCTGAATCTAGCAAATTAATTAATGTAATTTATTTTCCTCTGCAATGTTTGCACTTTTAATTAATCATAATTAAATGATTAATGTAAATGCGCATATAAATCACTTTGAAATCTGATGAAAGAATGCCAAGTTCCCAGGTTGGGTCAGATGGAAATTGTAGTAGACAGGCCAAACTCTGGGAGAACACTTGCTGAGTATATTCTCTCAGTTATTTTCTGCTGGTACAGCTAGTCCTTCACTGCTTTTGGTAGTGTTTGACTACCAAGACTCCACGAACTTACATGGCTGTGAATCACTGGCATTTCAACATGTTTTCGCTAAATAAATACTTAGTTTAGAAAGACGGAAGAAAATAATTGTCTCAAAGTTTTCCTCTTCGTATTTGTCGCATATGTACAAGGAAAGAGCAAGAAAATGGTAATATTTCTCAACAAGGCACTTAAATTCTTTGAGGGCAAGTTCTCCCTGCTATAAATAGCAGGTGTACCTTACAGCATAGAAAAAAAACGGTTTCTTAAGAAATGCTGTACAGCCTCAATGTCCCTTGAAGAATCTAATTTCCATCAGAATCTACCCCATGTAAAAAGAGGTCAAACAAATATTTAATTTTGTCTGAGTCACTGTTTCTTAAGCTACCAGACATGTATCTAACAGACAGAGCAGGGAACGAGCCCAGCCCACAGTGTCCAGCAGGGAAAACTCTCACAGAGTGAGTTGTTGCTGTGCAGTCGTGCTCTGTCACAGTTCAGTCATGTGACAGAGAGAGGGGGAAAGATCTTCTTTAGAGACAGGACTGGGACGTGGTGGAATTCCAGGGAACAGAATGATGCTGAGATGTGTACTTAGCTACAATTTGTTAGAAAAATAAATTCATCGATGAAAAACAACTTAGGACAATGTCCCTGAATTTTGACAATTTAGGAAGTTTTTTTCTCTCTAAACAAAATTGTGGAAACACACTTTAGTTTTGCAAATTTTTTTGTATGTTTGAATATGTTTCATGTAATCCAGAATCACAAATAGTTTTAAAACATTTATTTTAAAATTACAATACAGGAGATGTTTTATTCTGAAAACTGCTGAAATCTGGGGCTTGCTGGTTTTCAGACAAGTTTGGCTAAGATTTGATTAAGATAATTGCCAAAATCTAAATATGTAAGTGTTTTCAAAATCACTTTTTTTTTTGAACAATATTTTTTTAAAAAAAATTAGTAACCTGCAGTTAGCTCTATCTGGTAATTGCAGGTTATTCTTTTGTCTGTATGCTTCACCATTTCCAATGCTTTATACAATGTTTCAGTTATCGATCTACCTGTGTCTGTATGTCTTTTATCTTGCAGAAAGTGTTCATATTTTCTGGAACTTTTCGGATGAATTTGGATCCTTATGGGCAGTGGAATGATGAAGAAATATGGAAAGTGGCAGAGGAGGTAAAGCTGTTCAGTGTTATTTGTCTCCCTCTGGTGATGTGGTTACAGCAGGGTGCAGTGTAGGTTAAATGATTGTAATATTTTACATTTATGTAGAATCTTAGGAAAAATGTGCAGGGGGAAGGTCATGCTGTGATACAAACCATATCTATTATGTTTTATATAAATAGTTATTTCAATACCCAGGCCAATGTGAAGCCAGCTGAAAGGATCTCTCTCTGACAAGGCATTCAGGCTTTTGTTCTACCTGTGTCATGGAGCTTTCTCTGCCATAGAAAATAAGAGTTATGGAAAGTTAGAATTTTGAACCTGAAGGTTGTCTTCTAATACTTCGTTGAGGTTTCAACAGCATTTTTTTTCCAGTTCCCAAGTTTAGGGGCCAGATTCTGTTTCCATGTTGCACTGGTCACACACATGGCAGTTGTCAGGTGCCACTTCTTGGCTCTGACAGTGCTTCATGAGTTGCAGAGGTGTCTGTAATGCCCAGGAAAAGTAAGGTGAGCATTAGAGGAGGGAAAGGGCAGCAAGCTAGAAAGTGGATACCTTTTTCCAAGGTACAGATGACCTAATTAATACAGACCTAACCATAAATTGGTGCCATTTTCCCTGTTCATTGCAAGTCTCATGTATCAAAAAATGCTTACAGGTGTGGGACTTAATCAAGTGTGGATCAATATCCCCTTTGAAGAAGATAATCTCTCCTGCTTTGGAGGGTTGTTTCCAGTGTGTGTTTGAATTGAGCTTGGGATTTTAAAGAGCTAAACTTCTTTTACAATGGTGTGAAAAGATTTTATTTTGAAATGTTTATCATTAAGGAGTTTGACAAATCTGTATGTGATACTGAGATTTTCATTGCACAGGCAAGAATGCAAAGCAAATAGAAAAAAGAAAGAGCTGTAATGGTTTTTATTAGGAGTGATTTGATTGTTTACCAAGTTCATGCTCTTGAAGTCTGGCTTGGCAGTGGCAGTGAGTCACTGTAACTTTGGGAGCACAGCACAGAAATGAGCTGTCAGCTCATTCCAGACCCATGTTGACTGCTAAGGATTTAGAGGATCCTCCTGAGATCAACATCAGCTTTTTAGGCTCCTTGCAATCAACTGCAGAGAACAAGGCCTTGTCTGATGTTTTGTGTTGTAGTGCCCCCATATTTCAGCACCTGAATCTGTCAGACTTGTGTCAGCTTGTGAGCTTAAGTCTCACTCCTGCAGTCAGCTGTCTAAACCCTACGAGTACATGAAGAGACCCTGTGCAGTTTTAAGAAGAAAGCACTTTTTCCATCCATTGAATGCAAAATTTCATTAAGGACACAATGTGTGTTGAAAAGAGAATGAGGAACAAATCACTGGCCTTAATTTGCTTACAAATTAAAGCACGAGCTCTTGAGAAACACAACACATATACCTGTACACCACAGTTTAATATGGTTTCCATGCCAAGTAAAAACACTTTGTAGGAATTCCAAATTCTTGTTTTCCCTGGAATGCAAATTAGTTGCAGATCAGTAATATTTAAAAAATCCAAGGAAGGGGGCCTTAAAAAATTCTTTGGGTTTCATTACATTTTTATAGTGTTTCATGGAGCCATGCAATTCACATATATTTCCTAGTTTTCATATTTTGTAAAAATGTCTCCCTAAACTCCACTGATAAGGCCAAGGACCACAGTTGGTTTGGATCTGTGAAAGATGGAAAGCTTTGCTTTGGGGTGTAAATCTCCCAAGGAGAATAAAGAGGAGGACTGGAAGAAACAATTGGAAAATATCTCCTGGGCTGGACTCTGGTTTCTGGTCCAAAGGCAGCAGCTTCACTTGGCATGGGCACCCCTCTAAAGGCTTTGTTGCCAGTTCCAGAGAGAAGCTCCTCGTGCCATTAATATAACCAAAGTGCACAAGACCTTTGGGGCAGTAAAAGGAGCACCTGGAAACACTGTCAGAGCTGTAGAGACAGTGACCATGGTCACTGGGGTTATATCCTCTGTTGCTGTAATGTAGCATATAAATTTTGGTAATTTCTTTTTAAACTCCTAGTAACCAAAGGGACCTGTTTTCTTTCAAAAATAACTTTCTGTAGCATTTACAATGATGTAAACGATTGCCACAGTCAGCAGTAATTTTATCTTGCCAGTTTCTTGTGTCTTTCTCCGGCAGGTTGGACTGAAGTCTGTAATAGAGCAATTTCCAGGCAAGCTGGATTTTGTTCTTGTGGATGGAGGCTGCGTCCTCAGTCATGGCCACAAACAGCTGATGTGCCTTGCCCGGTCAGTTCTCAGCAAAGCTAAAATCTTGCTGCTCGATGAACCAAGTGCTCACCTGGACCCTGTGTATGTTTTGTTCATCTGTTCTGTTTTCTAATATGGAATAAGAAAAGCCATGAGGCAGCACCATCTAAAGAGATCTTTTGTAACTTCTCTGGCCTATTACTAAACCTGATTTCAGTAATGTATGTTGGTAATTTCATGGGGATCAAGAAGCCTGGTTTACAACCTTTACTCTATGGCTGATAGGTCCTTTGACAGCTGAGATGCAGCTGAGGCATTTCAGAGCTGTGTCCCTGTATGGAAGCTCTACAACCCACAGCCAGGCTGTTACACACATCAATGCAGTTGTGGACATGCATATTGCAGCCTGAATTCAGTGTTTGTTTGCCTTTCAGAACGTCCCAAGTGATCAGGAAGACCCTGAAGCATGCGTTTGCCAACTGCACGGTGATACTCTCCGAGCACAGGCTGGAGGCAATGCTGGAGTGCCAGAGATTTTTGGTGAGCATTTCTCTTAGGCTCACTTACTGTTGTCTCACTGCATTTGATGAACATGCAAAACACACCAAGTGGAAATGATGATGTTTTCTGAATTGATGGGGGTCATTCAGGGCAGCTGAGCAACCTATCCACTGGCAGAACTGCAGCAGGCTCCTGTTTGCTCTTTCACCTGATCTGTCACAGACACCTGTGTTCAGATGAGCTGGGTCATATTCAGGAGGAGCAAGAATGAAAGTTTCAACCAGAGAAAGCTGTGTAGGTTATCCAGCTGCTGATCCAGGTGCCTTATATTTTTGATTGGCTCAGGAGATTCAGAAATATCTCAGCATCTCACAGAGTTTTACAATTGTAAATGCAAAATCAGTTGCACTTGAGCAACAGGAGGCTGCCTGGGGAAGAGGGGTTTCCTAGCATGTGATGATCAGAATTGCTGATTTCTTTCAAGAAGCCATGTAAATATTCCTTTCATGTGTAATCAAGAGGACAAATTACTGGTGTCCTGGGGTATTTGCTTTGTTACATAAAAATGGTTAGTAAAGAAACGGCAAGTTACGTAAATAGTTCTAAAAAATTAGGTTCCTCTGTCTGTATTTTTCTTACTCTTTTATGAGAGAGCATCTATTTTATTAGCAGAGTGAAACACAGTTTACTATTTGATTGGCTGCATTAGCACAGCAGGAGGAACACTGCCTGGAGTTAAAGCAGGTTGTACATCCAGTAAGCAGGTTGTACATCCCTTTGGATGCACTGCTCCTCTGTGTGTGCTGGACTCAGCCTCTACCCCAGCTGCTGTGGCAGCAGAGCCCTAGCAGGCAGGCAGCCTCTGCTCTGAAAAGGCTTCCCACCCTCCAGACCATGTTTTAGCAAAGATTCTAAAAGTTCTCTCCTGTCAGAGCTGTGCCCTTGCCAGAGATGCGCTGACATTGCAGTGCCAGCAAAGGAGCCTGATTTTTCCTTGTCTCCTCCCTGACAGGGGAGACTGGCACAACCTTACAGGGCAAATTTGTTGTCTCCTTCAAACAGAGGTGAGCAGCGCTTCCTTGTTTGGTGAGAAGAAAGCAAAGAAAGCCTGGCACCTTGCTGGCAGCCTTCTCCCTCTGCTTGCAATAGAAAAATTAACGCTTTCTTACCCAGGCGGTCTACCAGTGCCAGGGAAATGTCAAAGTACTGGGAGATGTCAACAGAGGCACCCAGAGGTAAAACCAAGTCACAGGGAGAAACCAGCCAGGCCAGCGGCACTTTGTAATTTGAGGAATGGGCACCTTTTCCACATGTTCAAATTGTAATGTATGATTTTGTGGTTGTAACTAGAAATTGCAAACCAGAAATTAGAAATTGTAAATTGGACTTTTTCCGTTAGAAGACATTTGCCATGTCTTCATGTTTGCCATGTCTCCTCCCTGTTCCATTAGTTGCATTAGCTGAATTCAGTCAGCAGCACCACTGCTCATCTAACGGAGTGATGTTTCTCCAGGTAATCGAGGACAATAAATTGAGGCAGTACGAATCCATTCAGAAGCTGCTGAATGAGAAGAGCTCCTTCAGGCAGGCCATCAGTCACGCTGAGCGCCTTAAGCTACTCCCAGCACACCACAGAAACTCCAGCAAACGTAAACCTCGACCCCAAATCACTGCCTTGCAGGAGGAGACGGAGGAGGAAGTGCAGGAGACAAGACTGTGATGACAAGATGCTGTGTAGAGACCCTCTTAGTGGAGTGAATGGTCATCAGTGCCCCATGATGACAGGACCAGCACTTCTGAACCTGCCTCAGCCATGCACAAATTCAGCCTTCCAGGAGGTGTTTACTGCAGTGATCGCATGAGCATGTGGGAATTGCTTCCCTTCTGTGGCTAATCATGTGCAAGTTAGTACATTCTTTGAGGTTTTGCCACTTAAGAGTGGTGAAACCAGATTTCCTTTGGAAAGCTGCTCTGATTGGATACAAACAGGATGGCAAGCTGAAGTAACCTGCCTAGCCTGACATAATTGTTTCAGAAAACTTTAAAAAGTGTTCTTGATGGGGTGAGAGAACTAGACAGCAGGAAGAATGTGAAAAAGTAATCAGACATGGGTGGAATATAGAAAAATCAGTGTGTAAAAAACTTCTGTGGATTCACTTCCTGCAAATGAATTAAGGGACAATATCAGCAAGGCACACAGAAAACTTCCTCCTCTTTGTTTTCCATGCAGCAACTGTAATTTCAGCTTAGCAGGAAAGGCCAAATGCCATGTGCATAGGTGAAAATAAAGGAAGAGAGGATATTGTTTTGGAAGCCAATTAACATCTGTCATGTCGTCACAGTCAAGGGAGAATTGGTATTTCCTCTTAAAACCTAGGAGACTGTTAACGGCTGGCATCAGTATCTAGCAAAAGGTAGGACTCCTGGCAATGGATGTGTAATACTCTGCATAGGTCTGGCATCTTTATATACTTTTTACTTTGGGGGGGAAAAAAAAAACAACCTCTCAGAAGTAGACTTTAATAATGAAATTAATTTTTATACTCTTGTGGTTTGCAGTTTTATTATGGAACTGAATGTTCTCTAGGATATTTTATTTATTTTAATATTGTTGCAAACTTTTGCTAAGGAAATTATGTATTTTAAAAGTGATTATGTACTATAAAGAAAAATATATTTGTACAAAAAGTTTTATATTTGGATTGTTGCAGGGATATTTTGCTACTAGACTTTGATGTCTCCTTATGCTAGAGCTGTTGAAATAGAGGGCAGCCCCAGAGTTTGGCCAGGTACTGTCCAATGCTGTCTTTGTGCACTAAAGTATTCTAGTGATATACAAGTGTTTTAGATTATTTTTTTCTTGAAATAAATTTTTAAAAAGAGAAACTGCCTCTATGACACGTAACAGTCCTCACCCCCACCCCCTCCAATGGGGCAGGCACTGGACAGTGATACTCTCCGAGCACAGGCTGGAGGCAATGCTGGAGTGCCAGAGATTTTGCTACTTCCACTTCAGTCATTGCTGCCTATCAAAACCACGGGCATAGTTTTTAGCACCTGCTTTCCGTTCTCTCCAAAGGCGGAGGGTGAAATGGCTGTGCGGGCTGGCTGGGCCGGCCGGGCGGCACTAGGTGGTGCTGCGGGCCTCAGACGCGGCAGCGCGGCCTGCTCCGAGCCCCGCAGCTCCGAAGGGCAGCACAGGACTAAACTCTGTCAGGCGTCCTGGAGCAGCAGCTGTCCTGTCCTGGGCTGCGCCGCTGTCCTGTCCCGGGCTGCCTCCAGCCGGGCGCTGGCGCTGCTCAAGGTGCCGCTGGGTGCGGCTGAGCCCGCAGGCACCGGAGCTCACTCTGGAGGTGCTCACCCCGCATGACCCTGGTTTCTCTCTAGCTTTGTCCCTCATTGCTTACTTTCTGGCTTTCATTACACATTTCCTGTGCAATTATTTGTTGGCGGATTTTTTTTTTCTTGCCCTGTCCTTCATACTGTACTTCTACACTTGTCTATCTTCTAGCATTTACCTGGGTCGCTTTCCTTTCTTTCCTCCTTGTGCCACCTGATTTTCTCCACAAAGCAATGCCTCTCGCTCCCAGAGCATTCTGCATACCCTTGGGTCTCAATTTTGTCATGTTACTGTTTCTTTGCCACTAAGCTCTGCTTGATTTGGAACAATGAAAATCCAACCGTGTATTTAAGTAGCATCACTTTTGAATCCCATCTTCACTCCCCTTATCCCCCCAAACTGTTCACCTCACACTGTCTGTCCCTTTTCTCACAGTCAGCTCTCTGTTTGTACAAGTCTTTACAGAGTATGTGGCCAAGCCTGACTGGGAGGCCAGGGCTGCTGCCGTGTGGCCAAGTCAAAGGAGGCGTGCCAAGGGTCGCTCTTTTTCAGGATGTTACTCAGAGTTACAGCAGACACACCAAGTGGGGGAGTTTATTATCTAAATAAACAAGATGATCAGAAAGATCAGCAGAAAAGAACCCGTGTCATTAGAACCATGCATGCTTCAGAGCTTGCGCAACTGACTGTTTATGTTTTGCATCATTGTCCGAGTTAGAAGGTGGAAGGTAAGCTGGATTTAGCAAAGACACATTTCAGGAAAGAAAAAAAAATACAGCAGGAGCATGTAGTAGATGGGACATAATGGAAGCTGATGGTACAAACACTCAGAAGGAGGACTTTGAAAGAAAATCAAGGTTGATTGCCCCCACCCTGGGCCACAACACTCACTGAAACAGCTTCTGCCATCAGTGCCCAGCTGCCACCATCACACTGCCGGTTCCAAAGAGCCCAGGCAAGATGCTGCCCTCTCAGGGCAACTGAGAGAAGAGTGTGCTATTTCTTTCAGTCCCAAACCACTGCTTCAGCTTCTTTGGAGATCAGGCTAGAACAGGAGTAAGTTAGTACCAGCCTCCATGAGGAGGACAACACGACTCTCCTTCCCGACAAAAGTTGAGAAGAGCATGTTACCTTCTAGAGTGTGTTCTTGTACTTGCTGTCAGGGGTGACAGCTCCCAGGGATATTTGCCTGAAACTAATCTGGGAAGTTGCACATGCTGTTTGTGATGGAAAATGGAGCACAAGAGGAAAGGGAGAAAATAAAAAAGAAGCAAATGAGGCCATAAACAGTGGAAGAACAAGGACCTTCATAAACACAGGCTGAGCATTACTTAAGGGATTTTTTCTTCTCATGTGCTTTGCTTGGCATGCATTTGATAAAAGAAAACAGATATAAAAAATACTCCTACCAGAGCACATTATAACAACCTATACAGAAGTGTGGGTGTGTACAACATACAGCCAAAGAGAAGAGCATGCTGACTTTACTACCACATGTGGAGATTTAGTTTTGCAGCCTGCTAAGAAACAGAAAAGTCAAAGCTGAAAAGAGATGCTGTAGCTGTCCTTAGGTACAGTGAAGAGTGGCCGCACTGCTAGTACAGCACAAAGAAGCTCTTGGGAGAGCAAAGGCTAAGCAAAGATAGCCTAAACAAACTTAAACTATGCACACTGAACCATTTTCATAAACCTTATATACAAAATAACTACACAAAGTAGGTTGATAATCATCATTAGCGGGAACTGCTCAGCATCTCACTGGAGTCAAACAAGCCTGCTATTCCAACAAACAATTTTGCTTTCACAGTTGCTTAACTGGTGTCTTACCAGCTGTGCTTTATTCATTAAATATCCATTTCCAAAGTCTTTAAAAATCCCACGTCCTCCAGTTCCACAAGCCTCAAATCTCTCAGGCTGTTACATCAGAGCTGCTAAACACCTGATGGCCTCTACACTTCTTGAATTCTATATACCCTGTTTAAGCAACAGGCTTAAGTTATGTCTCAGTAATTTAAGGCCTTGCAAAGCATTTCCCTATATTAATTCTAAATTAGTGTTAATTGCTGGAGGTAATTTCAGAACTACATAATTTGTTTCATTTTATTTACCTAAAAAGTGTTCTGGTGATTATTTTTTTCCTCATTTTTCTATAATAGATTTGGTATTTTAGGTCTATAATTAGTTGGTTGACATTTAACATTTGGAAAAAAAACCCCACAGCACTTTAGAACTGATGTACAACTGTTCCTTAATGGACTATTATTTGCTGCCTAAAAACATCTTTCAAATTAAGCAATACAATGCAATAGTAATACATTTCCTTTACAAACCCCCATGTTCTCTAAAACCAATTTCCTGTTCCTAGGATAAACAATATTTATACTAAGTACATTCCCCAGAGCTCACTTCAACCTCAAACTACAACCCTGGTAAAATGCAGCCAGAGATTTCCAAGTGATGCTGCAGCCCAGTACCACCATACCTTGTGCTCCCTTAAAGTCACTTTGACTTCCAAGTTTCTTGAAGAACAGCCAACTTAGTAATTCTCAAGTTTCTTAACTATGGTTTGACCACCATAAACATCACTTTAACCAGAGTTATGACCAAGAAAGTGGTTCTTCATCCTTTCTCCAAGCATTTTCCACTACCAGAGGCTGTTTTGCTTCTCTAGTTTTACTGGAAAGCTGGAGGGGTTTTGATGTATTTTGTAAATCACTTGAGCTGTATTACAGGAAGAGATGTGCCTCAGGCCTGCTGGTTTTTCTGTTGCTGATGAATGTTGCTGCCTTTGTTGAATGATGGAGTAGGTTTCTTCTTCATGCTCAGCAACCCAAAACCAAAGGCAAATATTGTCCAGTGGATTCAGACATTCACTTTAGGAACATAGTCCATATTGTTGTCAAGAAATAAGAACCATAGGAGGGATGCTGAAAGCTTTTATTTTCAGGACTGGCTTGGAGAGCTGTAATGTTTAGGACTTGCCAAAGTTGATGGATGAGAAACATCTTTCATGTTTCTCTGGTTGAAGACATTGAGATGTGTAAAAAGAATGCAGTGTAGTCAGATGAGGCCTAAACAGTCTTTCACTGCCCCACTTGCCTGTTAGACGGATTCAACTGTAGAAGCTTCCCTATACTTTCTGAGATACTCCTCCATGGAGACAGGGTCTCTCTTCACCCTCTGCTCGAGACACAGGAAGCAAGGAAGAGAAAGGATTTTGCCCATTACAAAACCAAAGTGAGAGTAGCTGGTATGACAAGTCACTCATGAGATGTGTTGTTTGTAGCATCACAGGAAGAACCTGAAGACACAGTGAAATCCTGAGATCGTGAACAGAGCCAGGCCTTGCTTCAGCACAACCTATCACAAACCAAGTGATAAACCAGCAGAGAAGTCAGCATGTCCACAAGGAAACTGTGTTATGGTTATGTGGTGTTCACTTTTTGAGGGCAGGAACTGCTGTGGCCTAACAAGAGAGATTAGCACAGTGCAGAACAGAAGAACCAATTATGAGATCTGCAAGATATTGCGAGATTAAAGCTGCATGGAGATCACAGACTGTTGAACTGACAGACAGACAAACAAAATGAGAGCAGACAGAAGTCAAACAGGTAAAAGACACAGATGGAGAGTTTGGAACAGCAGGCTGGAAAGGAAGGATAATGAGGGCATTGAAAGGCAATGCTAAATATAAGAAGAGACCTAACTTTCACACCATGATCAAAGTTACTCTGTCCTCTGCAGATATTCACGGACAGTACAGTACTGATTATTTTTCACTCTCACAGACAATATGCAATTTTAAAATATGCCTCAAAACATGCTTTAGGACACTATCCAGTAACGTCCCACACAGAAGCACACTGTTAAATCTTGATCTAAATGAGGTGTGACATTTCCAAGGTGTATCTGAAATGCAGAACAAAACTAGCTTAGAAGCATGTCAGGATTTTTCTTATTGCTCTTAAAAAAATAAAATTGTTATTACAAATTCTGATGCTGGAATTTATGTGATCCTTACAAACCGTGTCTTCCACTTGTGTTCCTCCTTGGCTATGAAATCCATACCTGTGCTTCTCACACTACTGCTCAGTGCTTCAGCACATCAGGGATCCTACTTGCTGAGACTCACTGCTCCGACCTGCGGTGCTTCGCAGCTAACTCATTCTGCTGAGAACCACCAGCAAAAACAGCATCCATTTTTCAGCACAAAAATGAATAAAAAAATAAAAGTAAAAACCAATCTCTAGAGAAATTATCTGTATTTGGTTACACGTTACTATCACAGAGAAAACTGAAATCTTAGTGAAACAGCAATTGCCTAAAAGCAAGGTACTTTCTAAATATATTATGCAGGAAATGATTTCAGAAATAAGCTTCTAATATTCAATATCTCTATAGAGCCAACAAACACAAACTAAGAGAAAGAAAGACAATATGCCATACAAAGATTTTATTGACATGAGTCTGGGATTACTGTTTTACATACAAAGGCAAAGCATTAGGAAGCAGTTAATCCTTTCCTCTGGGCTAGATTTGAGAGGAATGCTCTTTTGGATATTAGAGGCGTATCACTGTCCAAGTTCTCCAAACCATCTCCCAGTAACCCAGCAGAGGGCATCTAAATCTGATCTCAAGAAAAATCTGCACTTTCTCCTGCCTAATAGGTAGGTGAGCTATCTCGACAGCGCACATTTCCACATTCCTACAATTCACAAGGATGTTATTGCAACTACTGTAGAAAGAAGCTGGGGAAATATGCCCTGCATAGAAACTGTCCCTCATGGGAACATGATCTACCTCAGTGGTGGAGAGAAAAAGGAAAAAGAGTTAATTTTAACTGCAACTCAAGTATCATTTTACAGCAATTACATCTTAAATCCACAACAGAAATTGATAATTACATAGTAATTCATTGCTACTACATTGTCTTGGATAATACTGTAGTTAAGCTTCTGCTCAAATTCCTTTTCAGTAAAATCTGTTTCTGTAAAACACTGTTATTTCTTGGATGCTTTTAAAACACTAATGAAGCATATAAAAGTTTTTACAGTATACAAGAAAAACTAAGTTAATAAATGACCACATTTTCTTCAATTCTATCAAAGAGTAAGAGTCTGAGAAAAAATAACTTTTGTTGCATTTTAATTTCTCAATCTCTTTCTTTTTTTAAGAGATGGAAGTTACAAAGGAAATTCATTAGATTTTAGATGAAGAGAAGCTTGAGAAAAACAAAATCACAATTCAGCAGGCAGATGATGATGATGAAATCAAAGTATCTAATATGGCTTGTAGCTGAAAGTAATCGATCTGCAATTCCAAACATTTCAGTTATTGCCACATTCACTATTTTTTTCATTAAGTGAAGATAAAACATCTTTAAAATGCTTGAACAATAGCTTTAAGCCATTGTTGTATATATTGTGCAACTCATCTGAATGCAGGTTAACGTGAACTTAGAATATATTTATGTACAGTATATACACAAACAGAATCCTGTGGTAGGTACCCCTGAATATTATCATTTAAATAATTAATTTTCATAATAAAAGAAGAAAAAACCCAACCATCTATGGAGGAGGCAAAATGCCCATTTCTGAACTTTAAATCAATATAATTTCCAGCTAATGTACATAGAAATAAAACTGTGGTCCTGTACAAACTTTACATTACAGGGTAACAGTTTGTTTTTAAAAAATATTTACATATTTAAGTACTTGGTTTTCTGCGATAGAGATTATATGAACACAAAAAATTGTAAGATAGGCAGGTTTATTTATTGGATTTTTCTATTTGTTCTTTTTTGTGCAAATTCCAAATCTCTCTTTTAGTGTTATTATCTGCCTCTATTTGCCTTGTATTACTGCTGCTGCTTTTTTTAGTATTCTGAGAAGGCTGGGTGATTTTGCTTCTAGGAACAGGAAGAAAAGATTTAACTCTTGAAACACCCAACTCTGTCTTTGATTTACTGTTGCTGCTTTCCACAGTTCGACTGCTGCTGAGAGGACGCATTCCATCCTGGAAACAAAGAGAAAAAGCACTTTGTGTATAAATAAGTATCACTGTTTGACAGGGTTGGGTTCATTTCGACCAACATTTCCCCAGAAAAATATTTTTTTAAATTCTGTATGAAATCTTTTGACCGAGTTTTTCACAAACCTCCCAAGCAGCAAAGCTTGTCTACTTGCAAGTCAATCTAGTAATGGCTTCTGTTGTTCGTAGGAATTTTTAAAGAAAAAAATCACTAGGAAAAATGTACAGTAGGAACTGGTAGGTCAGCTGACAGGCAATTATCCAGGCATCACTACTGTGTGAAGCTCTGATTTGGGATACCTGAAATTGTGTTTAGAGAAATATTCAAAAGGAGTACACCTACTTGTGGATCTACAAAGTTAAAAGTATTTCCTTTAGTGGAGACTGTTGTATGGATTTTAAGTAAAATTACGAAAGTATTTTAACTTTCTGAATACTTGGATATGAAGAAATATGATTGCAAGGCTGAGACTGGCTCAGCTGGTCAGAGCATGGTGCTGATAACACCAAAGTTGTGGGTTCAGTCCTCATATGGGTCATTCATTTAAACGTTGGTCTCGAAGATCTGTGGGTCCCTTCCAATTCAGAATATTTAGTGGTCTGTGAATGTCAACTCTTTCAATGCTAAGGTGTGCAAGTTAATCCAGTTACAGGGCTATTTCATTGTATCTGCAGAAAATGGTGTCTCTAAAGAACAATTTATTGCAATCAGAGCATCAGCACGGGCCTCCAAAATACCCTTATCAAAGGAGCACAGAAGGCCTGGTAAGGGAACACAGACCAAAGTTTGTGCCCTGGCTAAGATTAATTGAGCTCAGAAGCTCTCCTGATGTTCAAAAACACAAAGAGCAAAAAAGAAAAGGGAACAAAAGGTAACAAAGAAAACAATTTTTTCAAAGAATGAAAACTAAGCAATACATAATCTCATCTTTGTATTTAGTAGGGATGGTAGCACCCACAAACAATATAAATTTCTGAAAAGAAGATGACAGTACATTAGAATAGTATAAGATGATATATATTCCTATAACTTGCAATAATATTCAGCTTATCTTCTCACTCTGAAACTACTCTGAAGCTACTGAAGTTTATTTACATTTATAACATAGCAAGATGACTGTATTTCAACAAATAGGTAAAAAATAGGAACTGAATACCCCTAAAAAATCCTATTCTTCACAAACTTTGATAACATCATGTCTTTTCAGTGTTTTTGCCCCTGAGAGCTTTGACATCACAAAAACCAGAAATTTTACATCAAGGATTTTAAAAGTGGTGCTTTTATAAACTTACTGAATGACATTAATTGAGAGAAAACCACAAACCCCGTTTTAATTTCTCTTCATATCTTACAATTAACTTGTAAGGTCAATGTAATGTCAAAAATGCTTGGCCTAGGGCGATGGCTTTGTTTAAAAAGCCAAAATTGAAAGCAAATACATCCATTGTTTTAATAAATCTTTAGCTTTTATTACAACACATGAAAGAAACTTGGCATGGTAGTCTAGCAAGTTTCCTAAGAATTATGACAGCATTTTCTTGTAATAAACAGGGCACTAATTCTTAGGATCCAATCAGAAATTCAGATCAGGAGAAACTCAAGACACCTTTCCTATCCTACTGTAAAACTCATTTCACCTACCTTTTGTGCTGTTGTTTTTTTTGGGTTAGTACCACTTGCTGAAAATACAGGAATATTCTGGGAGTTACTGAACATCAGTAACTCATCCTTAGAATCTGCAATCTAAAGGAAGATAAGGAAATGGTGATTTTTTTAGTTATTCACAGAGATTATGTTTCAATTTGCCAGTTTTTGGAGCCTTGGTTTTATTTTCATGGTTTCTGTACAATGCAATGCATAAAAATCCAAAGAATAATTAAAATTCTTCTTTACTCTTGAGTGCATTTTTAGAAGATGGGAGATGGAGATTTCATATAAACTATAATCAGAGGAAGATGAAACATGCATTTCCAGAGTAATAATTTTCAGTGGAGCTTAAGGGCAATTTCCCAGGAAATTCTATTCAGCCCTGAAAAACATCAGAGAAAGAAATGATCGTTTTCTCTTTCTCCTGGCATGTTTCTTCCCTACTATTTTTCCTTCCCTTTTTCCTACTTTTCCTGACCAGAAAATAACAGACAGAGCCTGCTCAAGATGCTGTCCTCACTGAAAACCAGGTATTTGATTCTGGGGCAAGCTGATCCAATTCAATTCTGCAACTGCAAAAGTACTCAATCCCTACCCAGTGCAGGCAGCAGGAACATATTCAAGTGAAAGGGCAATTTAAAGAGCAGAAGTACTTATTCTGTTGGCAGCCTGAAATAACATTACAAAAAGAAAGCATGCAACAGCACCCTTACTTCTGCAAGGCTCTACTAGGCAGCTGGGGAATCATCAACAGAAATTCCAGCCAAGGATGGTTCCACCCATGGTGAGGAAACTGAACAAAAGACTTGACATCTATCTCCTTCCTTATCTAACCCATATTTCCTTGAATTGTCATCAACAAGCAATTACACTTTGCATGTTATTAAACACAATTTTAAGTTGGTTACCATTTCTTTAAGCACATCCCATTCTTTTAAGGATAGATACAGTAAATCCCTGCTAACTGACTAGTGATTAGCTTGCCAGCTTGGTGCAAGTGACTCACGCATGTACTGAAATACTTTAAGAAAAAACAACCCAAAACAAAACACTATAATAAAGGGTTTCAATAAATAGGTTGAAAAATCTTCCCAAACAAAATATTTCTTTTTTTAATAAAAACTTGGTTGTCTTCTAAGAATAAACAGAATACTTAATAAAGCAAAACTAATGGAACTGCTGTTCAGGGAAATCCTAGAGGATGTCATGCACAGCCTAACTGGACAATAGCCTGACTCCATCCGTGTTTCAAGAGATACGGAACAGCTGCTCCAGTGTGAACACAGCCTGCTGTCACAGCCATCCACTTCAGCTGTGCTAGGAGGAAAGATGAAAAAGAATAAATAGCTTCAGCCACAGGGAAAGCTGCATGTTGTTGGTATAAAAGGAAAAATGAGAGCTCCACACGCTGCTTCAACAGGCCACCCACAATCCAATTCAACACAGAATTTAGCCCAAAACTATGAGCCCTGCAAGCATCCTTCACCCTCTTCTGTCACTGTTAAAAAGGCCAATATCTCCTCTCTTTCTTGGGGCAGTAAACTGCATTTTGCCTACAGAGCAGAGTAGTTTTGAGCCAGTTCTGTGAAGGCTGATGGGATTATATTAAACAAACCAAATGTTCAAAGCATATTAGGGAAAACTTTCTATGTCTTTATGTCTTACAGAACAGTTTCCCACTGGGAGCAATGAGAGCATGAAACATAACAAGGGAACAGTAATGCAGGAATGAGTGTTTTCAGGGCAGTGGTCACAGCACCAAGCCTGACAGAGTTCAAGAAGCGTTTGGAGAGTGCTCTTGGGTACACGGTGTGACTCTTGGTGATCCTGTGCACAGCCAGGTGTTGGATTCAACAATCCCTGTGTGCCCCTTCCAACTCAGGCTATTCTATGATTCTATAGATATTTCATGCTCCACTGCAAAAATCTCTACAAGAAAAATTGGTGAAGGTGTAATTTAAAATAGTGTATGTTAAACCAGAACACTTACCTTCAAATGTATCATATATTAGTTGATTTTGGCTTATTCCCAAATAATTTAATAATTTTCTTCAGTTCAAACAGAGCTTGTAATTCAAAACTTTATTTTGAACACATAACAAACGACCGAATATGGTAATGTAGTAAATTATTTAAAAGCCTTTTGTTTACCTTGCTTATATCAGGCTCAGATTTGCTGGAACACATACTTTGAAGTTCTTGCACAAGATCTACTTCATCATCAGAACCAACAGACAGCCTTTGCTCCAGATTTAATGTTCTCAAATGATCCTTCCCTGACGATCTGGTTAAAAAACCCAAACAATCAATCAGAGAGAACATTGAAATTAAGCTATTATACAGAATTTGAAAATAAATATTACAGACAACTCAAAAATAGTAATTTTTTTCCAAATAAAAAACCAAACTACACTACAAACAAAAACAAAGTAACATTTGATGAACTGACAGCAGTAGTCGTCAATAATTATCTCATAATAGATCTTTCTATACAAATTATTCTCTCTAGTCTAAAAAATCTAACAAAGGATTCCTCTGTCTAATATTTTCAAAGACTCCCCTCTTTTTAAGATGCAGCAATCTATTTCATTCCACTCCACTTTTTGGAAATAATTCCAAACACTTAAAAAAACCTCTGGCATACTGGAAGCATAAATATTCTATTTTCTCTGTGCCTGTGAATAAGGTAGAACTGATGTTTCTGATTGAAGTGAAGTCTCCGATGCAGTTTCCTCTAGCTAATTCATACACTTCCTCAGGGAAACTCTGTATCATTGGGACTAAAATGCATGTACTGTACCATCTTGATTTGCCATTCAGCTAGCTGAAATAGCCAGAGGAGTTTTTAAAATATAATGCCAGTTGATAAAAGCATACGGTCAACTTTTCAAGCAGAGTAAGTGTTACATAATATTCTTAAGTCACAGACTATTCTATTACATAAATAGACATGTGGTGCTGCAAGGCTTGAAATAAAGAAATGGATTCTAAAATTATATCAAAGTATATAATTTTTATTTTCTCTCAGAAATGAAAATTAAAAGTACTTCCTTTCTTCAGATATGGGACCAAAACATTTCCAAAAATCCTACTGATCTATTCATTATAGTGTGCTGCTTAACAAGAGAATGCTATCACCTTTAGTTTTTTGCAAAGTGTCACCAATACCAGAAATGAAAACTTACTTTGTGGTGAGAGAAGCTCTTTTCTTACAGTTTGGTTGCAACACAGTCTTAGATTTTATACCTGCATAAGAGAGACTGACTTGTTAGTGTGTTACCATGTGTGTTGATTTCTTTATTCTAAAATCTATGATAAACAGGGAAAATGTTCCCATTTACTAATTATATCAACAGGGTCTGTCAAAGATCAGAACACATCCCTTGGAAGTGTTCAGGGATCAGGAACATAGCATAAGGAACTGCTGAAATGGCACATAGGGGATAAGTTGCCTAAGCTTTTGTGAAAGAGAGGACATGAGGTTTCTGTGTTAGGCATTTGAACCACCCTTACTGGTTCTCCCCAAGAGAAATTTCTTGTCAACAAGAAAATATTTAAATTTGCTTCATGGAGGTAAAATCAATTTACTGGAAACAGCAATGGCATTTGATTCAGACAGTCCAAAATGGAAGACTACTAAAATTAATTGACCATTCCATTTTTAACATATTCACAGATATTAACTGGATTCCAAGTACATTCTCAGGTACAAGATACAACATCTACCATCTCACTTCAGGTTATGTTCATCATTTCTTAAATCCTCTTAGTGGGATTAGGTAAATTCACAATTCAAACAGAGAACTGGCAATCAGGACATTGGAGTTTCTCAGTCAGAGAAGATGGACTTCTTTCTGAACAAGGGCTGAAGAAATGAATAGCTCATTTTAGTGCTGTACAGTACCAAGCATCAAGTACTTCAGTCTTTTGTATATGAGGTAATTTAGGCTAGAATCTTATTGTTCCTGAAGTGTGTGTGTGTGGGGGGGGGGGTGTGTGTGTGTGTGTAAGCCTTCTCTCTCTTCCTAAATCTTCCCTCTGGAGTAGTTACCTTCATTTTCAGAAAGCAAGTACTTTGATTTTTTTTTTCCCTGGAAGTTTGATATGGTACTTAGTTACAACAAGTTTTCCTTCTAGAAATAGGTGTCCTTTAGAAGACTTATGCTGCTTCTGAATATATCCATACATAATCTCTGTGCAATAAATTACTTGTTATATGACTTATCATCTTGAGGTGAAAAGAACTTTTGAAAGTGTCAGCCACTAATATAACTTCCACATTTATACACATGCACAGACCCAGTCATAGAAAGACCCAGTCATTTAAAGCTCTCTTTATTAAGCAATATAATGAAGATGATTGAAAACCTTGCAGTATCTGTGACTACACAAAATTCTTTACATTTATTTTTTACAATTAAAGTGAAAATCAAATCAAAATCTTCAATTTAAATCCAAAGATCTTGTTCTTCCACTGCAGGGCTTCTAGATTATTCTACTCAAATTTTCTAGTAACACTGAGCAAGGGATGCATGATCTGGGGAGGAATGTATTAATTTATTTTTACCTGGATTCACTTGGTAGTAATTATTGTTGTGAAGTTATAAATTAAATGTAAAGAAACTCAAAAAAGTATGTATACTGTAAATCTGGAGCAAATATAAGGAGTACCAATAAAGTAATGAAGCTTTCTCTTATGTGGTATTAGAGAAGAGACTCATACAGTGTCATTCCATACAGTCAGAGGTGGAACCATTGCTTATAATTCCATCATCTGAGCCAATGCCTGACGCATTATCAGGCAACAGAAAGGACATTAGAACAACCAAACTTAGTTAGGACACCTCACTGTCACAAAGAAGTAAATTTTTGGGGAAAAAAATAAAGTGTTTTTTCCTGACGAACCTAAACATAGGTGTTATTTAATTGAAAAATTTCAATTCATGATGTAGAAGAAATGTTTGATTTGCATCTACCCCCACAACTTTCAGAACTGAAAATAAAAAGCTTTATTTACCTTCAGTATTTGTCTCCTGCTTATTCCATGACTGGGAGGACAAATGGCCTGACTTTTTGCGAGGACTTGTGCTCACTTTTCTCCAAGAAGCATTCTCACCTCTTTTCTTACTACAGTTTTTGTAGCTTGAAGCCACAGATAAAGGAAAATTTCCTCCCTTAAAATCTGCTATATAATTATCTAGCTCTGAAACAGAAATAAAACAGTGTTAAGAAGAACTGATTGTTGCAAATGGTTGTTCTTGGAGTACCTTATACAACTACTTATTTTAATGACTAAATGCTTTTAACCCCACCACCTCCCTTCAGAACTACAGTTATGTTCTGTGAAAGTTTTAAAAATGGAAGGAAGCAGTTAAAAGCCCCAGTTCAGCAACATACAACTATTTGGCTTTCAGACAGCTCACTGTTACCTGGTCTGGGTAGAGGACAGCCATGCAAAACAGCTTTATTTAGCAAGATACTGAGAGCAGCTTTAACAACAGCCTGCTGCCCTTGGCTAGGAGTTTTTTTGGCTATTGCTTGTCCTGGTACAGATGGTCTTTTCACAGAGGCTCTGGAGAGTATGGCTTCCTGTACTCTGGGAGCTATCACAGCATTCCATAGCTTGGACATCCACCTGTGGTACAAAACCAATCCTTTAACTTCAAAAACAATTATCAAAACGTGTGATTTCATACTTTGGTAACATATCAGATTTTGCATTTTAAAGAAGCACTGCATTTCAGAGAGGGACTGATTTTATTTAAGGAAGGGTTTACTTGATCATTTTATATTAAACTATTTGATTTAAATTTCTTTAGCTTGCCTTGACAAACTTACCACCTGATGCTTTTCCTCCTTCAGATAAGGACTATGAAATATCCTTTTCATTTTAAGGCTAAAAAAATGTCCCAGAAAGATGTGCGTTCATGTATACACAATTTTTTTTTTTTTTTTTAACTGCATGGAGAAATTTCTATGCTTGCAGGTGTTACTTCTTAGCCTATTTGCTGCCAGCATGGAAAAAAGGAGGTATTCACTTATGGTTGTACCCCTTCCAGTATTCTTCCATTTCCAAACCTGAAGACATTTCTATTCATACAGCTGTCTTGCTCTTTTCCTCTTTTGTTTATTTGATCTATGGTGAACTGTGTTTCCAGGATGCTGTGGATATTCCAGATTGTCTGGTTTAGAGACTGGGTCTGATTTTGATTCAAAAATTTGATTAAAAGGGACATGGGTCTTCTGGGACTTTTGCTTTTCTAAGAGAGAAGCATTATGTTGTATTAGCAAAGAAGTGGAAAATTTTGTTATGGAAAAATAGATGCTATTTCTTATAACTTAGAAGTTCTCTGGGGATAAAGGCTAGAAATTTCAGACTTAGGGCTCAGCTCACATCTACAACAGACACCGAGACAATATTTTTTAGATCAACTCCAACTCTTTTTGTTTATTCTTACACCCTCTTGTAGGAGGAAGATAGTAAGATTGACAGTTTATATTAAAGATCTGTAAGAAATTATAGGCTATCATGCTGTGTTCAGCTTTGCAGAAATCCATTCAGAAAACATGAAAGCTAAAATGTCTTTTTGACTTAAATGGACGATTTTGCTCAATACATTGATACACAGAAGCAATCCTATTAGCTAAAATATTATGATGACCTTTTGGGGTCTTTTTTTCTATTGTTTTTTAAAGTTAGAATGCATGAATTATTTGAAATATATGTATCTGGTCAGTTGTGAAGCACAAGATTGAGCTTTTGTGATATGTAAATACTCAAAGTGCTTTTAGAAGCTTGATAAAGTTACTTTACTTAGAAAAATAATTAGTACAGTTGTTAAAATACAATGTAAAATGTGTATTGCAGGTGGTCCTTGAAGGACTTTGAAGCTTCCTTAGCATAATGTTGTAGGTATTATTCCACATAGTTACAGTCTGCTTCTGCTAGCTAAGCTACCAAAATAAACAATTGCTTGTATTTTAGTCATAAAGAACTCTCTCTTTTCAATTTTTCCCTATGTAAGCTTTCAACATTTTGCAATACTATGAGTATAAATGGTCAGAAATTAACACTGCAAAGACAAAATTAATTGAGGCCATTCTAATCTAACAGTTAACAATGGATGGGCATGGTCTCTAAACAAAATGCCAATCTGGTATTTAAATTCAGTTTTAAGTTTGTGCTCATCTTGATCAAGTCCCCCATTCTTTGCTATAGCTGATACTTAGGAAAGGTATAACACACCCCTGCCCCTTAAAAAGGGCTGCAAAGTGAAAGTCATTCCTGTTGGAACATCATTTCAAGTCCCTAAACCTAGACCAAAAAAAATGTAGTTAAAATATTCTTCATTTATTCACTCTACTCACCAAAACAGGTGAAGCTACATGAAACACACAGCAGGAAACAATTTCCTGTCACACCACCTCTTTGCCTCCCCTGCTGCTGCTTCTTCCTCTTGTCTCATGCTAACACTGAGTCCAGAGTGAACCCAATTCGTAGGTAGCTGTCTGCTGTCCTAATGAATTGGACTGACTCAGGGAAGCTTTAGTAAATGAAAAAAGCAGCAGAATAGCACAGTTGAGAAGAGGGGCAAGAGGGAAGGAATGGTTAATTAGACTGAAATAACAGCAACCAGTGAGCTGCTAATTAAAAGCTATTTATTACATGACCACACTGTTAGCCATCATGGTGCTAAACTAAAAGTGTCCAGCAAGAGATCACTGGAGCTGTGCTTTTTAATTGTTTATTACTGAGCAAAAACTGCATTGAAATGAGAAGTCAGATGGCATATGGCTACAATAAAGGACATTTTAGGGCTGTACTTAAAGCATTGTGAAACCAGTCAGAGTTACACTGAGGAGAAATCTAGACTCAAAACTGTATGACTAAGATATCTAAAGAATAGTTTTTCTGTCCTCTGTTAATGCCACTGCAGTAAATAAATTATTCAAACATTTCAGAGGATATGATTCAAGAGGAAGATGGGAGATAGATGCATGGCATGCTTTTTTTTATTTCCCAGCACCCATAAAATTTCAAGTCGATGTTACGTCCACATTTAGACTTTAATAATTTCTCTGAAGATTAGTACTAATCCATACTTTTAGAGAATAAAAAGGAAAATAAACAAGCAAAATGTATCAAGATCAGCAGACAGTACATGAAATGAGACATCCTCTGCACATCCTAAGCAAGGGCCCCTCATGTGTTAAGCAAAGGCTCCTGGAGGAAGGGTCAGTAAAACTAGTACAAGAGAAACAAGTCAGAGAAGGAACAGAAGTGGTGACCTGACTGGTGAGAAAAGTTATGTCACATCTCCATAAGTTATACTTTGAATTAATTAGAGGATCATTACTTTTCTGACACAGCCAAACATCTTAGTGTGAAATTAATGTAATTTAAAGTTCTGTAACTATTTCTTTTATCATTTGCTAGCATTTGGAGTTGGAATGTGATCAGATGTTTATGCACTTGTAGGTGAGAAAAGCCAAAATCTCCATAATTTTTTAATTTTTTTATGTTGTTGGCCAGCTAGCCATGTGTAACTAAACACATATACCTGCCCTACTTACTAATGTATCTCTAAACTGTATGTATCTTTTAAAATTATACCACATATTTAAAAGAGTGAGAAATCATTCTCCAAACTTCCTTTATATACAACTTCAAAAGGAGAGTTTACCAACTTTTCTTGAATCTTTTAACCTCTGTGTCAGAAAATAAATGAAAGATCACAAGAAGACTGACTTTGGTGCAGTATTAGACACCATTTCCCATTTGTGTCCTTCAGAATTGCCCTTCTAGGAATTAAATAGCCAACAGAAGTTTAAAACTTTCAACAGTTTCAATTAAAATGTTTTTTAAATGTTACTGGTTACTAAGCAGGGTTTTGGGAGGAACACATTTGTGGTAACTATCCAGTTGGCACTGAATTGCATCAAACAGAAATAGAAATCTTACTTCACTGTTGCTTGGCTGTGCCCTGGAACCACAGGACAAGAGAAGAAATGCTTTGGCCCCATGAGTGCTTCAGGTGCTCCTAGACGTGATAAGCAGGAGTTCAGCTGGTGCCAAACAGCAAGAATCCAGTCTATGATCTTGCACACAGGATCACATGGAGGAGGTACTTTGCCTCTGAACTGCAGGGAGAAAAGATGTTTGATAAGACCAGAGTTGCAAACACTTTCCTTGAAACCCCAGGAAGGCTGGAGGTTTTTTTTTATTGCATGTGTTGCTATTAAAAGATGAGGAACTGTCAAAAACAGGTCAAACCTTTTTATAGAATATAATGACATCTTGCTGTATTAAACCTTATTCTCCCAACTACATTCAAAAGATATATCCTTATCAATAAACTGACACGCCTTCACTTTCTTGTTGGGAAGCTGAGGCAGAAATTTTGGTAGGACTGGTTTTTCTAGTGTTTAAGATTAGGATTACAGGAGATACCTAACATATACAATGCAATGTATATGATAACAAATAAGGCATATGAAAAAATCGCACTGAACAGGAATATCTGATCCAGACATATGCCCAGTGGATTTCTGTATTAATTTTAGATCGACTTGCAGTGAAGGAAAGATGTCTTCCTCTAAGACTTGTGTTTTTCGTATGCCTTGTTAAGGGCAAATTATTTAGTGCCAGAAAAATCTCCTATTTCCTCTGACTTCAAATTACAGCCTTCATCATCCTAATCCTAGGATTATCCTCTGTAACAGTTTAAATTAAAGGAAGCATTAAAAGTTGCACTGGAGATAGTAACTGACAGCACTGAAGCCAGAGCCTCGAGAGGGTCTATAGGTGAACTTAAAGTAGAAAAACATTTAAACCGTTCCCATATAACCTAATGGTTCAAACAAATGGGAAAAGAGCTTTTCACCTGAACACATGAATATTATGGCACAAACAAGGTATCATAATACAGAACAATGATCTTTGAAATAGCCTATGGATCTAACAATAAATGTGCTTCTACTTTGCTTTACCGTTTTACAACAGATTAATCTTTCTTCTATTTTTGATTTTGCAATCCACTATTTTAAGTCCTGTACCAACTGGCATGAGAGTTTACATGAAGCACATGTATGTATTTCAACAAATGTGCTACCACACTGGGCATTTCAATATTTAATTGGGGAAGATGGAGGAAGACACATGGCTTTTTTTCTCCAAACAAACACCATGTGCATATATGCTCAAGAGAAATTAAACTTAATGAAATTACTACCCAAATTCTGTTCCACTTCAGTCATAGGTAGGAGCCTATTACATTGTCAAATTCTAACCTATTAGACTAAGGATTTCTTTCAAGCCCCCCAAAAATAGCCTGAAAATGACATCTGTTATGTGATGCTGCAAGTTCTTGTAGCCAAACCAGTTTGGCAGAGTAAGTTTGATGCAGCCTTTATCTATAAACAAGTAACAACTTAAAAAAACATAATCTAAGAAAAGTAGTGTATTGTTTCATAGATTTCCCATGATTCTTTTTTCTATTCTGTATGTTCCTGCAATTAAAGAATACTTAAGAATGTTTCTAAATTTCCTCCTTATCCTGGCTGAAATGTTCAATTACCACACATTTCCTCTTCAGGATCTCTTTGAATCAGTAAGCCTTTATAGATGAGAACTGTGGCAAAGGGTACAGGAGATGACATCCCCAAGGATAACCAAGTCACATCCAGTTGAACACTCAAAACTGACAGTAGGTCTGTTGTCTTTACTACTGGCAGTTTTTCTATTCTTAGAACAATCCCCCTTTTTAAGCCTGTTCAAAACTGCTGCCAAGATTATTTTCCTTTGCAGCTGTTTTGATTAAACTCTCTCTGCCAATGTCTAACAGTGCCTGACTGTTGCTAATAGCTGCTATCACACTCAAATGGTATTCCAAAAAACTTTCCAAAGTCCACAATTCTTCTTTTGCCTACATCTTTCTTTTCATTTCCCATCTTTGTTAATTTATTAATACTAAAACAGACTTCCCATCTTCCTTTATTCTCTTTTAGACTCTTATTCCCGCTTCAGCAGACCTATTAGCTCAAAAGAACTTCTGTAATTATATAATTTTCCCCTCTTTTGATCTGAAAGTCATGGAAAATATTTTTCTGCTTAAAACTTAGAGAAAACATATATATTACTATCTTATTTTAGATATTGAGAATAAATTCTTTGAAAAAGAGACTAGGTTTGTTGAACTGTTTTTTACTATCATTCTCAGAAGAATGAAAGAAGTTGAAAAAAATCACTGAAGGATGTTTCATGCAGTGGACAAGCAAGTAGCCACAGTATCACTATTTGCAACCAACCAATGGTTTGTGCCAACCAGCCATAGCTGCACATCCTTCAAAGTGAGGCCAAGCACAACATTTCCAGATACACAGCCTGTATCTTCCCAGAAATGAATGCCTTTTTTTCCTGAAACAACTGAAGTTATCTGCTCTGCCTTTGGCATTACCATCGTACATATTTCACAGACCTGGTGATGAATGTAACTGCTGAAGCTGATTCAAGTTCTTACCTTGTTTATTACTTTTCTCCTTAAAATCCTCTGAAGCAAGCCTCGCATTGGCTCCCCATCCCATCTAAGCTGAACCCAACGGAAATGCTGCTGAACCAGCAGGTCAGAGCCATGAAGATGGCACTTGGCAATGGTCCCCAGTAAAAAGCAATTCTCATGAAAGTAAAAAGCACCAGAAACTCCATTTGCTGAAAAGGAACCATAAAACACTTAACTGAAACACTCAAAGCCTTGACATGATTTCATATAAAAGCAAGAAGCAGTGACATAATTAGAAAGGAAAAACAACCCACACAACAGCTAAAAAATATGCTATCTTTGTTAAGAACAACTGTTTACCATAAAATATAAAAACTGAACAAATTACATTTTTCTCCTGTTCCCTGCTTGTCATATATTACAATAAAACTGTACTGTAGTAATAACATTTCTGCAACTCAAGTTCTTTAAATACCTCTTTGAATAGTGCAAGGATTTTCTGAACTCCGATTCTCAAGAGGTGCTAGAAAATCTCCAAGTAATTCAGATAAAGAAGCTCTCTCCAGATTTTCTAAAATCACAATTGTTGTCTTGTTCACAGGAGGCTGTTTCACTGGGATCAGACAAGCTGAAATAGAAAAATCCCATTAACGTATACTTAGGAAAATTTACGTCTATTTACGTATACAGAATTTACTTCTACTAGTGCAACAAAGGTTTTTTTTTTTTTTCCTTTTTAACTTCCTTACAGGAGCATACAGACTGGGCAATAAGTTTAAAGTTGAAAGCATAAAATCAAATAATAGAAAGAATATCATACCGTATATTAAGAAAAAAATTGAAAGCTATGATTAAAATGAATTCCTGAAATGGCTATAATAAGATCTTCATAGATAGGAAAGATTTCCACACACTGAATATAAATACAACAGAAAAGATAGCAAAGATGTCTTTAAACATTTCTTTCATTTGCTGTACTACATCTTAAACTTTTAACATGCATTCTTTATACCATGTAGTGCTAATAGGTTCAAGAATAGTCCATACTTGTAAGAAACTTTATCATTCTGTGAGATAGTAGCAAACTTCTATGAGAAGTAGGCAATCTTCTCTCCAATATCTTTAAGAATGACTCAAATGATCAGACCTAGTATCTGGAGAGTATTTGGAGACAAATCCAGTAGCACTTGAACCTAATAGGCATTAAAATGACATCTATATATTTTTTTAACATTTTAAATATTTTCCTTTAACTTTCCTGATTTTAATATCTTATTGCTTAAAAAAGACACAGCTTTGCAAGTGTTCTTGCAACACTAAATCCGAGGTGAATGCTTCTGTAATACATATATAAAACAAAACACTTATCTTGACTATATTGTGCCTTGCATTGTTTCACAACCTTTTGAAGGTGGTACTAACAATGGTCATTAAGGAAATTGACTTGTAATAAGGCAAAACTTGCTGTATCTGATCATTGCTATTTAGTTGCAGTTTCCTGACTATTACTGCCCCATTTTATTAAGAGGCTACAGCTTGAGAAGAGGGAGGACAGGTACCCTCTCTGAATCTGATGTATTCGTTTAGAGGAGAAATGCTCTCTTAGGAAAGGAGGTGCAGCAGAACAGTGTGGAAAGAAGCTGGCAGAAAAATGAGAGACTCAACCAGCAGCACCATGCTGAAATGCAAAACCAGACTATTAAAAAGAGTGCGCTGCTGACACAGAGTAAAGCACCCAAAAGGAGCAGCTTTTCTAAGAGACAGTAAATAAACCAAACTACGAGTGACATTCTCACCTCCAGGCTGAGCACCAAAGCCTGGCTGACTTCTGACTAAATGGTCTCTCCCACCAATGTGATGGCACTGAAAGTGACATGTGGGAATAATCACTGGCACAAGCTATCCTGGGAACTGTGATCAGGATTTCCTTAGAGAAAAAGCTGCCATAGACTGAAGTTACACCAGGCAGTATGAGAACAAACAGAACAGAGCACTGCATGGCACTGTGCAACCCGACAGGATGGCTCTGCTTTTGTTCATGAGCACACACAGTAGACCTTCAGTTCTGATTCAGTAGATCTGAACCACAGCAATCAATTTTGAAAGGATCACAAGAAGAAAGAATGAGACAGAAATAAATATTTAAAACTACTAATTTTACTTAAATGGTGTGAATTTTGACAGACCTCCTTATTGGGAACTCTGTCACGTTCAGCTCTCCCTCAGTTCAGACTTGTATATTTGGCCCCAATCACCTAAAAAACTACAGGTTCCATTAAAACATGCCAACCACTATACAAAATGGTTTTACGTATTTCTTTACTTTGCACCGTTAAAAATTTTCCTACAAATCACCAAAATTAGTCTTGCTGAAATAATCTTACCATTACTGATGAACAGTTCTGCAAGTTGCTCCTTGGAGAAACCAGCATCCACTTCAACTTTAACAATCTCACATGTAGATCCTGCAGCCACTTGCTTTTGCTGTGTTGAAAATTTGTATATTTGGTGAAATAGCGAAAACTCTGGTTTATGGATTAATTTACTTGATATGTTTGTGCAAATACCTTCATGCAGGCCGCTATCTGATACGCTATATAGTCTTGCAAACTTCCTTCTGGACCATGGAAAATGACATTACGGTATTGCTCAACCTAAAGACAGATAAACATAATTATTTATTTAATAAATAAATAGTTCTTGGAAGTTCAGACTTGGATTTTTCTTTAACCTAGATGACACAATCAACACCTAAAAGAAAAAATTCTTTTATTTGCACTACAGGAGTTGGTAATTCTTACTATACTAGTTTCCAAGTAGACAATATTTGCACACAACATCTTGGAATTCAAAACTTAAAACACTCATCTGGGAAGAATAAGTCTAGTAATCACAAATATTTTCTTGATCTTGAATTAAAAATATACATCAGAATGATGCCAAAGTCATCATTTTAAGTCACTGCTAAGTTAAAGATTAAGACTGAGGACTTTATTTGCAGTAGAAATGGGATCATGTTATCAGTATGGTAGAATAAATTTTTTCTCATCTTAATTCTATTTCACCTCTAAAATGTCAGTAAGGGAATACACTCACACCTCTGTGCAATATGGCTGAATACAGGAGAAACCTGTGGCATGTTCTCCTGACAACATAAAATACTATCCAAGGTCCCAGCAGAAATAAAGCGGGTTCTAAACTAGTTCTGATTTGATGCAATATTAAAAGAAATGATCTATGAAAATTATCTCATATTATTCAGCTATCCTTACATTTTGAGGTATTAAATAAACTGTGTTACAGAAGATTTCTACGTAAGCTAGTAATAAAATTCAATCTCAAATAATTGCTTACATGAATGTTATTCTAACTTACTTTCTCCTCAAAAAGTGGAATAAAATAACTTTGAAAAGCAATAAGATACCAGAGAGCTTTTAATATACTTTTAAGCGGTTCAGTTAATCAGATAGCAGCTATTTAAGGAAGAAAGTTAATGCCCTCAGAAGATTAAAGTTAAGGGTAAATTTAGTGGGAACTTTTTTTTGAAACAGCTTTCATCCCATTTCATTTTTTTAGAAGTCTCGATGTTCTTTCACAGACCAAAACCTCCTGATTTTAGTCAACACTATTACAGAAGTATTTTGACAAACAATTAGCATGCAGAGAGAAGCTAGCTCATTACTGACCAGGCGGAGATAATTCTGAAGTGTCTGAAGATGGATCATGGATGCATAAGTCACACTGTTTAGACAGCCTTCTTGAGGTCCTTAAAATGAGACATACAAATAACTTTGGTAAATCTCTAGTTTACATGCATGTGTGACTGATACATTTGATTTTCATGCAGTCTTCTACAGAGACCTTTCAAAATTAGAGGCTACACAAATTAAAATGCTGAATAAATGAAATGCATTTATCTAGCACCACAGATTCATGGGTATCCATGACATAAGCAATATATATACTACTATATGGCTGAAAAAGGCAGTAAATCTTTTATGTGCCAGCATATTTTCTAAATGTTGTAGACGCTTAAAGTCTAGTTAAACAATTAAATGGATATGATATCTCAAGCAACAATGATGAACAAAACCAGTACCAAATGACTCTCAAATTATGTATTTCATATGGAGTGTCTTAACATTCAAAACTGAAAAATTATGACTTGAAAATTACCAAACAAAATCACTGTGATATGCTCAGCTCTATTGTTCTTCAAAAAGTCCCACGGTGGCTGGGAAAAAATCTGACCTGTTGACCATGAAACGTTTCCTGTTAAGAAGAAAAAATAAGAGATATTCCTTGTAAGTATAAAGTGTCCTACACTCAAGCATATTTGCTTGCTTACAAAGATTATGTGCAAACACTGACAAATTTGTCAAACAAACCAGTCCCATGTATGAAATGTACTAAATCATGCTATTATTTGACATACAACTGAAGTTACTAGTGTTTGCCAGTTGAGATACAAGTTAAACAGCTAGCCTGTCTTTTTATCTTTACTTAAAATAGAGTAAAATAGAATAATTCGCCCAGTCTAATGTGAGTAGGGTTCAGTTTTGCTGATGGGAAGGTGGAGGAAGGAAGGAGATTTAAGATGAAGTACAAAGATTTACAGAAACCTGTTATTAACACTACCACATTTTGGCCAATAAATTTAAAGATTTCTCCTTTGTATCTTGCTAAGTGAAGTCATGTAAAACAGCAGTTCTGTTTACCTATGCCAGTGATTCACAGTCTGTATTTATTCTGGATGTAAAGAAGCAATGTGGACTTCCAATTGTTTTTGTAGAACCACAGATTACCCTGAGATAGAAGGGACTCACAAGGATCATCCAAGTCCTGGCTCTGCACAGGACATCCCAAGAGTCACACCATGAGCCTGAGAGCATTTTCCACATGCTTCTTAAACTCTATCAGGCTGGTGCTGTGACCACATCCCTGAGGAGCCTGTTCCGGTGCCCAGCCACCCTCTGGGTGAAAAATCTTTTTTCAAATATCCAACCTAAGCCTCCATGATGCAACTTCAGGCCATTCCCTCAAATCCTATCACTTCAGAGAAGTGATTTCAGAGACGAGATCAGTGTCTGTCCTTCCTCATTCTGTCATGAGGAAGCTGTAACTGTAATGAGGTCTCCTCTCAATCTCCTCCAGGCTGAACAGACCAAGTGCCCTCAGGCACTCCTCATAGTTTCCCCTCAAGGCCCTTCACCATCCTCATGTCTCTCCCTTGGATACTCCTCAGCTGCTTTTTCTTATGCTGTGGCATCCAAAACTGCACACAGCACTCAGGCCGAAAATTTAGTTTCACCTGAGATACTGATTTCTCCTCTGGAGTACTAAAAGTACTAAAAGACTAATTAACATAGGATCTCAGGATCCCAAAGATTATATTAAAATACATAATTAATTGTGCCATATACACAGCTAAAAGTAAGGAATGCTTTCATGCCAGCACTGTCAAACTTTCATATCTAGTATTAATATTGGTCTTAGTCTAAGCTTTAAAAGATGCAGTAATTCAAATATATTTTGTCTTACTTAGAAGATTTAACAAATTCAAGAGCACCCCCAAGTTTTGCTTTTTTCATTAACACCAATATTGATACCTAGTTTGACAGAAAATATGCTGCTTGCACTGAGGCCAATGTTGGATTCTGCAGCACTATTAAATGACAGATCTTCTAGGCTCCTCCATCCATCAGATGTGATTGCTTGGAAATGGTTTGTCACTGCCTGACTCACTGCTTTTGAAAAATCATCCCATGACGTCTGCTTGCGGATATTTAAAGCACATATTGTATCAAATTCCTCTGTACCACAATGGGCTGGTTCAATGCCACTGACTGAAATCCTTACAGGTACATTAAGAGCATCTGTTGAAAAACAAAACATCAACCATGAGAAAAACTGTAAAACTCAATTTAAAATAATCCCATTATTATAAACCAATATCATGCAATATTACAAAGGAAAGCTACAAAATAACTCCTGCTACAAAGAAGCAAATGGTAAAGAACAGCACAGATCACCACGACAAAATCAGAGCAGTGATAAAAATACCAAGGTATCCATAATTTTTTACAAAAAAGTTCAGTATAATTATGCTGAAATAACAGGAAACAAGACAAAATTTACTTTATATTTCCTCTTTATAGACTAATTACTTTTAAACTAAGACAGATGGTAGGCAATTTCTTAACTTTTCAGTTCATTGTGTTTGTGCACATTTTTTATTATCAATGTAGAAAATAATTTTCTGGCACTAGTGCACAAGTGGAGAACACAGCTAAGCCAAAAATCTTTAAATAAAAAGCTAAGAGCTAAGACAGAAAATGCACTTGAAAAGGTGTATTTGATTTGCTATATATAATTGACAAAATGTTAAAAAAGGAAGTTTACACGCACATTCTAGAAATGATGAAGTATTTTAAATCTTGCTCTTTGGAATACAACTCAACATAAGCACTAGTCTCTAGAGATGATTTAGATGACTAAAAATGAAAAGCAAACTGTCTTCTAATTTTCATGCCAAACAATACCTTTCAGAAACTGTATCTCAAAGTAAAAAGTACACCATAAAAAACAACCCATATCAGCTTGTTATGAAGTCTTGCAACATGATCTTTGTTTCCCTTTTGAGTCCAGAAGCCAGATCTTCAGCTGATACAAACCAATGAAGATTTCCTGATGTCAGAAAAGCTCTGATTTAAACCCACTAGCCTACCATGGGGAAAAGATTAGTCAGAGGCATCCTTCAGATGTGGAATTGTGAGAAATGCATCACAGGCTTGCCCTTCTGATGGCCGGACCTCAGGGAAATGAGCACAGACTGTAAGGAGTACAGAGGGTTCTCCACAAGGAAACAGGCCCCTAGGACAGAGGTACAGTATGTGTCTAATCTTCAACACATGTGACCTCTAAGGCACAGCTGGCATTCCTGGCCCCCAGTCTTTCAGCCCTGTCAGAGCACATCCTCCTGTCCTATAGTGGAAACCTTACTGGAGTGTGAGGAAGCAAGAGGATTATACATAGACACCTTACCCAAAAGTGCAGTCCTGGCTTAAGGTGTACAGAAGAAGAGAAGGGGAGGCCAAAGGTTCTGACCTGATAAAAGCTGTTGGATTCACGACAAGCATCACCAGAGACACAGGGTACTAAGACTGATGGAAATAATACAAGCATTAATTTAACAGGCTGCAGAATCAGCCATCAGAAATTTGCTTCAGTCCTATAAAGATGACCATGGAGGAGTGCCTATTAGAAAGTGAGCTGTAACCTGCAGTAAAATGGTAAGAACTGGGATTTAAAATAGCTGAAGAGTAAAATCAGAAGCAGCAGACACAAAACTTCCTTAATTTGTTGATAATCAGTAAACTTAACTACCCACATCCCTATATCCCACAAGACAAACACAAAGAGTGAAAAAATAGAGCATACAAATCTACAAATGCCATAATTCTAACCATACAGAGAAATACAGATATCTTTCTCTGTATATATAGATAGAGCTATATCTAGATTTATACTGTGATATAAAATACACATAACTAGTGAGAGGATGAATTAAGTTCTGTCTCAAGAAATACACAGAGGAGCCTGCTCTACTGAATTTTGAGAAAACTTACAGAGAAGGAAGATGATGACAGGTTTCAAAGAAGAGCAATCTTCTTACAGAAGTTACTGATGCTGGAAAAAAGAAGTTCTTTGATGTTGTCTCTAAGACATATTTGAAGAATCAAACAAACAATCCTCTCACTGATAAACAAGTGACAAAATAAACTGTGCTCTAAAAAGAGAACCAGATATGACTAGATGATCATCTTAGCCTGAGGAAATTTGACAGCTACCCACCACTGACTATTTCTGCAAGAATTTGAAGAAAATATAAGAGGAGGGCAATAGCTTTTGAAAAAGTAATTACTAATATTAAATTCAGAATTTTTAAGGGAGTATGGATATTTGCAAATGTACAGTATGTACCATTTTCTTGAATGGTATAAAAACAAAGACATGAGGAATTTAATAACTGCCAACAAAACTTTATCATATGCTTTTGCAAGATTTGGAGAATAGAAACTTGCTAGATCATGGTTTAATTAATTTAATATTGTGTGCCAGTTTAATTTAATATTGTGGTGCCAAAAAAAGTGACAACTACCCTTTTCATATTTCTCATTTTTGCCCCACAAGTTCTTTACTAAAAACATTTTTATGTAGTGCTGATAGCATTTACTTACTTAAGTTTTCTAGGAGATGTTTGCAATCATCAGTAGCAACATCATGCAATGTTCGATTACACTTATCTTTTCTCTCAGCCTCTAGTCCACCATGGCTACAAAGGATTTCTAGACAGTTCTGCAAAGGTAGGAACTGTATTATTTACTTGTCCATTTGCTGCACTAAAGCGTTGTACCAATATGCAGTTAGATTCCTAATTAAAATTCTTGCACATTCATTTCCAAAGACAATCAGCAACAGAGTTTCTATAGATAAAATGATGTTTCTTACAAAGTTGAAAGGCAGGACTAAAAATATTTTATGGCAGACTTGAAAGTCTCAAATAATGACTATAAAAAAGCAGAACACACAGAGCCAGGGTTCTACAGTCTCTAATCAAGTGCTGATTAGGTGAATTAAGGAATTCTTACATCTGGCCACTAGTTTAGGTTTGATAAGGAGACAGAAACCCAGCTATTATATTTAAATCCTGGTTTGAACATACTGGCCTCAATGTTCAAGCAACACTAAATAAGCAATTCTAAAGCTTAATAGACACTAACAAATTAATCTATTTAGGTAAAAGAAAACCAGTTTTCACTTTGTTATTCACCAAGTAGGAGTTTCCATCATGACTAACACCTGAGTGGGACACAAAAAAAGAATCATTTTAAAATCACCTTGCAAGCCTCTGCTTTGGCAGAATTTCTGCAAGCAGAAACCTGAAATTCTGCAAGCATCATAAGAATGCAGAGATATAAAAATGTATTTTAATTAAGTCAGAGCACAAACATCTTGTGGATGCCAACATGATGCCCTCTAAAAAATGTCACGTGCTCAACAAAAGGAAAAATCATTAAAATTAGAAACAAGGTATTAGCATATAAATTTGGATTGGTAGACTCATACTGTAACATGAAAAAACATTCACTATATAGATCCTCCCAAATTAGTGTGGGATAAAAGAGTTCTCATAAAACTACATTCAAACGGATTGATCAGCAATCAGAAAAAGGATCAAGTTCTTGTTTCTAATGACCATCATTCTGCAACAATACAGGAGGCCTTCATGAAAGCTTTGCCATCCCAGATATGCTTTTAAAGACATATCCATATTGTAAAAAAAAGAAAACAACAGAAACTATACTAGTTAATAATGTATTGATAATGTCTGGGGTTAACCATAGCAGAGAAATCAAACCTTATAAACACAGAGAAGCAGCTATTGAGTATTTTGATGCAGAAGAGTGGCTCATTGCAGGTTGACATAGTGTTACCTATTTTGTAGCCGTTCTACAGAAACTTTTGTCAGTGTATCTGACACCCTGAGACCTTTCATAAATATAGCAGTCATTCAAGGTATATCTGCCTGTGAGGTGAAATTTTACCAGGAGGTAGTTACAGCACCTATAAGTACTTTAAAAAAATTGATTAGCTCACTAAGCTTGCCAGAAGGATATCAAGCAGAAAGAAGCACATATTTTCTTGCCAGGTTAGTTTGTTAACACTATCTCTCAAACAGGAGCAATGAATAGCAGAATAGCGGAAGGATGAGGACTGAACTGTGAGGCTGAAAATGGGAAGTAAAGCAGGAAGAAGTGGGACAGAACAAAGAAATCAATTTATTTCTTTAGTAAAATGAGGATTTTTGTTCTATCTGCTGCCTATGAAATAACAGCTAAGATGTCCTAGCAGAATTAATCTGTAAAGAATAGCCCCTACCTATCTCAAAACAAGAGGATGCAAGTGTCAGCACTGCTTATACGCAGCTACCATGCACTGGAATGAATGACATGCAGTGTACATAATGGATTAGAGAATGAAGTTGAAGTGTTAACAGCACTTGGAGATGGCTATTAAGCTTTTTTAGCTTTTAAATATCCCAAACATATCTCAAGTCAATAAATGAATTAAATCAAATACAATTTTATAGTCTCTGCAACATCAAAACCAGGAATCTGATTGCCAGCTCTGTATTGCCTTCATCACATAAGAGACTCTCCTCAACCCAAAATGGAGATCTTATTGAACAGTTGACTTGGAATGTGCTTAGAAACTCAAACCCTTGAGTTATTCATGAATGACGTACAGGAAGACTTCCAGTGTCAGAACTTTCAGAGAGATCACCTAGTCAAGGCAGTTTTAGACAGCAAAAGAAACCTAAATTCAAAGTTCCTGAGGATTATATTATTGCAGAAAGAGCCAACATAGTGCACATTATTTACGTATTTGCAGATTACAGCAAATACCTTAAACTCCATCTATATTTGCATGAGTGGAAACTGGAATGAGAGTCTGCACCTGCCTAATGCACATTGGTAATGGAACACTGATTCTTTGTACTGCAAAATGCTGAGTAAGCAGTGGCTGTCCCTAAAAACCCCATAACTTGAACTTAATCTTAAATCTGTGTCTATTTTGAACGTATTTATTTTGAACGTAAATTTATCAGGAAAAAAGCAAACAGTATTGAACTAGGCATGTAAACTTAAGCTGATTTTTGAAGTCTTAGACTGTATTTTCTTAAAATTCACTCTTCTGTGTTTAGCACCCTCTATTTTCTTCTCAGGTAAAATTTTTACAGTGAGATCTGACTGAGAGCTACCATATAAAAAGAAGTCCTTTAAATTGTCAGTGTTAGAAGTGTACAGCTGCTGATGTCAAGAAGTAGTATTAAATTTCCAGAAATCTTCCTGTTTGTCATCAATAGGACCTATCAGGTCACCCTCCATGTCATCAGCTATCCCAACCTCACAAAAATGTTTCATTGCCTGCTAAAAAGGCTATCCAAAATAATAAATTAAACAATGAATCTCTGCACAAATCTGGTTCTCAAATTTCTTCTTCTCCCCTCCTTCACAGAGGAAAAATTGTTCATGGTGAAATCATTCCTACCTCTAACTGGAAATTATGTCCATCTAATAAGCACATGACATCCAACAAAGTGGCATTCAGGGTGGGCTTCCTCTCACCTTAACTTTGAAAATTCCAAGTTTCCTGTTTTTATTAATGTCCCATAAGACGTAGACATTTACATATGATAATTCATTCAATTTGACACCTAGATTCTGGGACTGGAGGTCTGTCTCTTTCTCTGTTAAATCAAGTTGGTCTATAAACTAGATAACAAACTTAGACCTGACCTCTAAGTTGTAATTCTTCAAAGATAAAAGGATTTATTTTGCCTAAATTCTATCAGCTTACCATAATTTTTCACATGGACTAACCTTAAAGCCTTTTGATGCTGCTATGTGGGCAGCAGTCCAACCCTCTTTGTCAGCATGGTTGATGAGATCTGCAGAAACAACAGGCTTTACTCTACTCCTATAGTCATCTTCTCTCTTCTCCAAATCAAAGTAGTCTAAATTAGGCTCTGCATCCATCAAACAGTTCCCATTGTTTGGCTCTCCATAGTACATAAGGAGCTTAAGACTTTCAACATTACCAGAATCCACTGCTGCATGAATTGGAGACCAGCCATCCTAAAAAAAGAGAAAAAAAAAAANAACACATTGAAAAATGCTTGCAGACTTATATCAGCAAAGAATGTGAATGGAAGGCTCTGTCTGGAAATTAAGAAGACAAGCAAGAGTGACATAATAATCCTTTGGGAAAACAGGGTTGCTTGTATGTGTTTTGGGTGGAAGACAGGGAAGAAAATGTAACAGAAAAAAATTTTACAGCTTTCTCCAGTCCAACAGATAAATCTTCAAAAATTTTAGAAAAGAAGTGATACAGGGCTTACATGCTGTTAGTAAACTGCTTCCTTCCTTTTGCACACAAAAATGATTCCAACTATCAATATTGTTTCATGTTGCATTAATCCATTTATTAGTCAGTTTCACTGTTTTGACATCACAACTTTCTCTCAGTCCAAGCCAAATATATTTACTTTCCAGTTGCAAAATAAATGAAAGATAAAAAATTTAGTGTAATAATTACAGGAGTAGAAGGTTCTGTGAAACTGCTACTCTCTGTGCTATATTTTGGAACAGCCTATAACCTACATTTATTGTCGTAAGAATCTATTGACATCAGAGCCATAAAAAAACTTCAGAAAAGCACCTGAAAAAGGCAATATGTAGGCACTAATTTTGAGACAGTCCTCCTCCTCTTCTCCTCTAGATACAACTTTTTTTTGGCTGTATTCTGCCATTTGTGATATATGAGACTCTAAAATACTGGCAAGAAAGGTTTGGGGTGTTGTCCATTCAAGGACAACAATAAAGCACCCTAACATAAAAATTGGAAGCAAATCCCTGTCTCCAGTTCTCCACCTTAAAAATAAACCAAACCAGAAAAGTTTCATTTTAGAAATCCAGTGCTGGAGAAAAATTGCAGCAAATTACCAATGGAATCTGACATATGTAAAATGATATGAAAGTCACATAATTTAGGAGATTTTAGAAAATGTATCATTTAAAAAAAACAGAAAGTATGATGAAAATAACAAAATACTAATGTCAAAATAAATGGTTTATTCCAGCTTTAAAGAAAAGTTTAAATAAATATTTTAATGTCTATGTTCAGTACTATACAAGGTACTGTAACTTTACAAACTATTTTAACTTACACTGGTTTTTACTGTTCGATCTGCTCCACCTTCCAACAATAGTTTAATACAATCGTTATTTCCATTTTTACAGGCCAGGTACAAAGGTGTTTGTCCTCTTTCAGCAGCATGGTTAATATCAGCCTGATACATAATTAATAATTCTGCACATCTACAGCAAACAATAAAGCAATAAAATTGTCTTATGTTAGACATCCAACATCTCTTCATAGGTTACATTTAAATATTTTAAATGCAGTATTGATTTTACAGATACAGATCTACCTGTGATCAACCCATATACACAAGTACAAAGTATATTTTGTACAGAGGTATAGAGAGAGGCTACTTTAAACATGTAAATCTTAAAGTACTGTAGCTGCATTTAAAAATTATGAATGTGAAACACTGAATTTCACAAGTCTGATAAAAACTTGATGACAACTGCTTAAGAAAAACATTCAGCTGAGCAAAAAAAAGAAACATTTCTGACTACTGATATTTAAAATAGAATTAAAAGGGAAAAAAATAAAATGAAGGACTAGGACTAGCTTTACCAGCAAAAGGGACACTCATCTAGGGAAGCAACCTGGTGGTGGCAGCAAAATAGCTGTGGCAGTACCTACCACTGAGATCCCTGAATGGAGGCTACTTCAGGATGGCTTGGGTGCATTGCTAGCATCTACTGGGTTATGGAGGATGAAAGATTAGATGGAGCTCTGAAGAGGAATTCACTTGAGGCTGGCATGCAGATCCAAGCTCCTGTACTTCCTCACAACCCTGTAGCAGTAGGTCCATTTTTTTCCCCAGTTCTTGTGCCAGGGTTGGCCACCTTTCCCTTCCCCAATCTATCTTTTCAACAACACTTAAGACTTGCAAAAATCTTAATGCCAGTCAATTCACTCTGCAGTTCAACAAAAGCACTGTTAAAAAAGATAAGTTCTCACTCTCCAGCTCAATATTTATCAATCCCTAAAAATAGAAAGTATATCAACCATAAAGCCTCAAAGCAGTTAGTGCAATGCCAAATAAATTCTGATTAGGAGACCATACTGTGACAAAATATTTAAACCATTTTAAGATATATATAAGAGTATATGAGAAACTACATACTAAAAAAAACCAAGTATTTAAGAAAATTGTTTTGGTATGTTTTTACCCAGTCAGAAAATCAGTTAAGTTCAAGGTAAAATGCACAATTTTAGAGAAGAGTAAAACAGATAGCATTGATATGAATTACTTACCTAAGCTTTCCAAAAATGCTCAACTGAACAGAAAAAAAATACAAATAAAAACAACATTCTGTCTGAACAGCTGTTAGGCATACATCCTAACCATACAGTCACAAAGGCCATTTTAAGAAAGGCTCACAAGACACTTCCATACAGCAATTCAAGATTGAGTTTTAAGTCTGCTAGGTTAGAATTACACTGTATTTGGTGAATCTCAAAAAGCTACATTGACTTTCCACCTCAAGTTCAGGGAAAGTCATTCTGGCCTGGACCACATAGGAAATGATTCTGGAAGTTTCTCCTAAAACCAGTTTCTGATCTGGTCATATTACTGGACCAGCCTCAAAAAAATAGGTTTTTTTTTCTGGCTACATAACTGGAGTTAGAACAACAGTATTGTCTTGGCTCAGGAACAAGGTTAATGAAGATGTCACAGAGGACTGCTTAGCAAGGCTATGACAGACACCTACTGTGCACTGAGAGCAGATTCATGCCGCCATTAACCCCACATTAGGAGACAGAAAATACCATTGCCCCAAATTCCACCTATTACAGATTTTTTTTTTCTGTGCCTGAACTTTGAAGCGACCAACCAATCAAACAGCCTGAACCATTTGTAGTCTCTTTGACATTTTTGGCTAGCCCAGTCATTCCATGCTCAATTTTACAATTCAGTTTATGTTCAGTATCTAAAAAAGTAAAAGCAAAAAATGTGTTTAGGGATATCATATTACATAAGTAACTCTAAGGCAAAAAGAATATCAAGTCTGCAATATTGCAACACAGCAGATGATACATAGCAAAGTGTCGTGAGGCAAAGTCAGGAAGCTGTTTATTTCCCTATTTAAATGAAGTGTTAAGATATTTATTTTAGTGAGAGAATATGAAAAGTGTATTTTGGGTTTGTCTTGTCAAGTCACACGTATTTTTTACAGATTTTATACAAAGCATTGAAACACTTAACTAGACACATGTTTCTGTGTTCAAAACACCTAGTGGGCATCTGCCACCTCTGGAGTAGGACTTCCAGTAAAAAATGACCATTAGGCTTGAAATCTCTAAGAAGTGGCAGGGATCTCTGAAGATTCATGTACACCTATGGAAGACTGTGAGAACTGCCACTCTTCCTCATTAATGGGTCAGGGTCTCTCATAGTATAAAACTCAAAGTCTAAGTCAAATTCTTTAATTCCCATGTGTTACTGCATCAGAGTAAAATCCTTAAAAATAACAAAATATAAAAATGAAAAGAATCAGAAAGATAAAAAAGAGCAAATTATGTAAAACAAAGTTAAATTCTGTAACAAGAATTCTTAGTAACTGTTTGAAGCCTTTTGAATTTGTAAAATAATTTTCTCTGGAAAAGGATGCTCTGGAAATGGTTATTTAATAGTTGCTTCCAACTTCCAGTTCTATTTCCTATGATTCTATCACATAAATTATTCTAATGACATTTTGAAGAATGTTGTCAGTAATATTATTTGACTTGTACATATTGTTGTATTGTATTGTTTCTATTTTTCAAAGTTACTGATACAAAAAAACTTAAACCTTCAAAAAACCTTGTTTTGTTGTATAAGGTATTTGATTATATATCACTCAGTAGAAGACTCAGATGTTCTTTTGCCTCTGAATATGATATTCATAGTTTTGTATGTTTGAAAAAAATCAGCGCAAAAATAATTTCCTTCTTCCTTTCCCTGTTAATCCTATACTATGGCTGATAACTCTAAGAAATTTAAGAAATTCAGAGGTATGATGCACATGTAGACCAGTACCACATTGTAATTGCTAAGAATACATGTTCAGCAACCTTAAGAGTTGAACTTGGAAACAAAACAAATAGCAAATATTAGAATGGCATAAGAATGTGAATTTAAGTAGATGCATTCGATAATTTAATTAAATACATTTGTACATAAGAATGCAACAGTAATGTAATGAAGACATATATAATGCAAAGAGAATATAAAATTGAGTAACAGCTGACAGGCAAAATCTTAAAGGCTTCACTTACTTGGCATGTCCCTGAGCAACTGCTGAACACAAGGGTGTAAAGCCATTTTTATCAGCAGCGTCAACTTGTGCTTCTGCAGCCAGCAGCAATCTCACACAATCTATAAATGGAGCAAAACCATAGAATGAGTCAACAAGATCAAGCAGTTAAAACTACCAGAGACTGAAGTCTGCTCAAGGGACGACAATCAGCCAGTCTTTTGGACTACACATCACACCTCAGGGGACTGAAATAAAAGCTCAGGAAAAAGTTTGCAGAAGAGAGATGAGAATTGCCTCCCAGGGGCATCACCACCCTTTTGCAAAAAGGGCTCCGGCTGGATTCTGCCAGTATTTAAACACATGCCCACTGCAGGCAAGTCCCACAGTATTAGCTATTTTACTTCCCAAGTGGAGAATCTGACTTATCCAGGGGTCCCTAAGGGCATCACTGCCTACTGCCAGTCGTGACAAATATGACAGCCACAGGGGAGATGTTCACAAGCCACACAAACCTCAAGCAACACACCGGTCAGTCTTACTTCAGGACACTTTGACTTGTGATTGCAATGACAAATAAAATAAGCTGACAAACTGAAACCTCCCCAAACCATCCCCATTCATATGTTTCCAAAAACACAGGCTAAAAATAGTATTGGCCTGATTCCATCATCCCTACAGCTAATTTAAGATAATTAATTACATAGTAATTAGACTGCTTTTCATCCACAAATTGGAATATCATTTGATGCAATTAACTTTGAAGAAAACAGTTGATCTGTTCCTCATTCTTGAAATTGGCTCCAGACCAAAATAAAATAAGTCTTTTGTAATTGAAACTACTATTTGGAAAATAAGTTCAGCTACAACACCAATTACAAACTCCTGACCTGATTTCTGAGCTTAATGTATGCTGTTCCAGCACTTGGTAAAATCCAGACATCAGAACCAAACATATATTAAGAACTACTTGGATATCAGAAAAATGTATTAAGAACTACTTAGAAATCTGACTAGTCTAAACCATTCTTCAATGTATTTACTCCTGTTACAATTTTTTCAAATACAAATACAGATGTTGTGGAGTTTCTTAAAAAAAAAATTAAGAAACAAGATTTTAGAACACTCTAAGTTATTGTTTTGTAAATTAGGATTTTTTAATTTTGAAGTAAGTAAGTAATTTTGAAGTAAGTGAACCTATTTTTGGTTGTCATGGTAAGTTACCAGGACTTGACCTGTAATTTCTTTTAAGTTATAAAGAAACTCTCTGTTAACTTACCAAGTCCTTACAATTGTAAGATTGTACCACTTAAAATAAAATTATATTTTCATTCACTTTTTCATACAAAAATACTCTGCTAAGAATGACCTATCTTTTTTTCTTCTTTCTATTGTCAATCACAGTCCTATATTAAATGATTAACTTGAAAATACAGATTCGCGCTTAACATTCTAAAATACTTCTAAAGTTTACGAGGGATGTTAAAAAAATTTTCATCTAGAAGTTTCAAGAATTTGGCTAGAATACTCTGCTATTTGTTCATAAAACATATGTTAGCCATGCAAAAGCCATGAACACACAGAACAATACTACCTGTCTAAAAAGGCATGGTTAATTCACACTTATTGACTGGCAGATCATTCAGGTGGTAGGTTATGTCTGTATAAATACTGTTTCTGATGAAGGTTATCTCTGTGAAAATACTGCTTCTGAAAACAGCTTTTCATTCTTAGGGATCAGTGTGACCATGAGGAAATGCAGCTACTTGCATAAGGCAGAACATGTGAGCCAGTAAGCTCTACATGACCTCTTCTGGTGGCATATCAAGTAAAGTAGCAATTATGTCCAAGAAGCCTGGGTATTCTGGATGGACTTTTTACTGGGATTTGAAGAAGGGTAATTTGGGTCAGTCCAGGCTCATTCACTCCAGTTCACTCTGGTCTGCCAAAGTAATCAGCAGTGGGGAGTACTGGGTGGAAGGGCAGGCACTAGACAGACATTGGTGCCACTAAGTTAAAAGTTTTGGTCATAGCAAAAGCAAAACATGGAAGCAAATTAAGACAAACACCTGGAGATTTTACTGCTCTCCACCACAGCTGGGTAGTTAGTTCTTCCAGAGTGCTGGCAAACATCATGCAGATACATCCGGTGGCTTGACAAAGCTGACTCCATGTAGCTGTATGTCTCTGCACCTCACTCCTTTCTACTTCCCACATCATTCCAGTTTTTTTCCTATCAATCAGGGTGCCACAGCCTCCAAATACTCAGGATAGAAGAGAATCAATTACACCATCAATGCATATGATTAGTACATAGCTGAGTCCAAAGGATATTACTTTATCCACATCTCTCAGATTCAGGAACTCTTACTGTTTCATTCTGTCCTTCACCTCTTTGTGAAGAGGTGGCAGAGAACGGTCACAATTTGCAACATCACACAGCTGTGCAGATCTACTAGCTAAGAGAACTACTGTTATTAAATGCACAGTAGACCTGAAGTGGTTCCTTCTTTGCTAAACCAAGACAGCCTGACAAGACAACCTGTTCAGCTATCCCAGTCTAGGGGTTAAATCATGAAATTATCAGTTTCCTCATGTCCATTCAAGTACAAAGGAAGTGTATATTTTTAGGGTGAATTTCTCTCTCTCAGACCTACAGAATGAGGGACTGTGTGTGTTGGAAACAAAGCATCTGCTATTAACTTCATGTGCTGGAAAAACCCTCAGCTGCATCTCTCAAAAGGCAACTGTTTCCAAACAGGAAAGCTACACATTTTGAAATTAAGATAGATTAGGACAGAGTATTTCAGTGCTCTTTTCTTGTGTAATTATTTTTTTTCCACAGAATGGGCTGAGAGCATATATATAACAGCTGCTGCCACCATGCTAGTTACAAGGTGCTCTACCACTCTCTAGTTACCTACACATCTCAAATACTGTATATCTTCACTGCAAATGTGTGGGGATCATTTACTTTCCACTCTTCCCAGAATCTCCGAAACATGGTGTTTCTGAAGGGAGGTACTCATTATGCTTGCTTTTATCAATTCTAAAGTTACTCTTCTGGCAAAATCTTATCCAGGAGAAATAGGAAAATCTGGTTAGTTGACTTGGAAATCTCAAAATCCATATAGTCACTAAGTCCACTTTAAAAATATTCCCAATAAATTAAAACATGGTGTGATCACCCATCAGCATAGGCTTGTGTTAAGTCTTACGAATTAAGACTTGAGACTGAATGGTCTTATGTGTCTTTTCCAACCTAAGTGATTAAATGATTCTCCGGAAAAAAAAAAAAAACCAAACCAACAAAAAACGCTGCAGAAACTTACCATTGACAACACAACACATTGAAAAATTTGAACAATAAATTTATTTTATCCTTAAAGTGACACCAGTATAATTTCCTTCCACCTGGCTAATTAAAAAGAGGTATCAGAAAGGACTTTTAAACATATTTATTTCTATACATCCTTTCATAAGCCTACATAATTTAAGTAAACATGTTTTAAAAATCTCCACTTTGAATTGCAACATATATCCATTCACCTGAGAACAAACTACAAGAAATGAAAAAGGATAAAGTTAAGAACAAAAATATTTCTCAAAAAATTTTATGAATCTAAACCTTTCTATTTTCATATAATTTATTAAGGAGACATCAACACTGCTGCTGTGTGATTCTCTCATTCAGAGTTCATACAATCCATTTAGTTGCTAAAATGTGATGATCAGTACAATAAAGTATTTTTCACATCCTGTCAACTATAAATAGAAGAGCAACACTATAACCTCTGTAATACAGTTTTTATCTCAAAAAATAAAACATACTAAACAATTACAGGGTGCATATGCATTTGTTTGTTTTCACAATTCTGTCAAGTGTCCTCCTTATTTGAAGTTTTGACAATAAAACAAGGAACCAAATTGCCCTTGCTGTCAGTAGGAGCTGCTCAGTAATGGTAAGTGAAAATCATTTGCTTTGAAACAATTTTAGAATACAAGATGAATAATAAAGAATTGGGTCAATTATGTCTCCCTCAAATTTTAGCAATGATAACTGGATGCAAGCCTAGAAGAATGTACCAAATATCCATTCAGTGAGGAGAGAATAATAAATCCACACAATATAATTAACTTGGATTCTTAATACTGCAGTTAACAAGTTGAAGAAAAGAAAAAATCACCAAAGGAAAAAAAAAAGTACTTTTTCACTATTTTAAAGGTCTTGACAACAGGAAAGAAACTCAGGTGAAAAGGCCCAGATGTTTTTACAAAAAAACCCCATAGCACCTGGGATGTAAAGAGAAAATGTACCATTTTGAGCAAAAAGAAAATTCTTCCTACCCCATGCTTGGCAGCAAAATTAACCCTGAACATTGTCAGAAAAATGTATCCTATCTGCCTAGCTGAAGATTTTGTATCCTAACTTTAGTTTTCTTTTTAAAATACTTGAAAAGAATTATAAAATAGCCTCTCTATGTACTATCTGGAACACTGGATCAGGAGTTTATAAATGTGTCACTAATAAATATTTTATTAAATAAAACCACAAAGTACTCTTGAAAGCAGTGGTTTTAGTGGGACTATGTTCCACCTTCTACTCTGAAATAGAACTTTGACTCTCTAAAAATTAATGGAATATTTGCCATTGGTATTGCTGGATTTCATCTTTAGTGTCCGAAACAGCATAATAATACTACTTGCAATATAAGAATCTGAAGGATTTTATGTAGATAGAAAAAGCTACAGTAATGTGCACTGCACTTTAAAAACAAACTGCTGTTTGAGAGCCTATTAATATATTTCATAAATATATTAATAAAATATGAAGACTGTTGAAAGGCTCAGTAATGCTACTTCCTCAATAGACAGGAGGGTTGGGGTCATGGGGAAAGAAAGAAAAACCCTTTTAATTTTCTCAGAGAGTCTAAGTAACAAATGAAGGCCATTTCATTTGGTTCAAAAATAAAGACAGTACATTTTATTTCCCAAATAACACACTATTCTGACACAGTCTTCCATTATTTTCACTGTTGCTGCTGAGAATCAAAACCCTGATGACCACCTATTTGCTGCTTACTCCCTGTAGGGGAAAGTTCTTTCTTTCAAGCTCCTGTTGCCACAAAAGACCTTTAGTTTTTCACAGAATAGAGGGCGATAATATCTGGTAGCTTTTTACACGAAGGGAGTGTAGAATTAGAATGGATGTTCCTGCAAAATGCTACCAATTTTTTGTGTTTCAAATGCATTCTGAGTTCCAAAATTCTGCTTCAAGAAGCATTACTTATATATATATATATATGCTATACCATGACTTTGGTCATATAATCTGTATGTCTCACTTTCAATTTCACATTTTTAGGAAGAATGCATTTGACCTAATTGAATATTAAAAACTTATGAAGTAAGCTTCCACTAGTTTACATGGATGCCATCCTAGATTTTAGTATCATTTACCTGTATGTCCATTCGTAGCAGCAGAATACAAGGCAGAATAGCCATCTTCACAAGAGTAATTAATGTCCAGTCCTTCTTCATTAAGCAGCATTGATAATAAAGTGACATTTCCCTGGGCAGCAGCTTGGTGAAGAAGGGTGGGCCTGCCACCCAGGGGGACAGGACCACCACTTGTTAACAAAGGGGTTAGGGAGGAAGACCAGCCTGCGAGTTAAAGCAACAGAAGTTAGAGACATGTAAACGAAGCATTTTCTGTGTTCTTTTACGTACTAAAGAGTACCTTCAAAATGACTGCATTTGTTAGTTTAGCAAAAGTTTTGTGATGGCACTTTGTCTGCACATGAGAAGGTATTCTGAAGAATAAAAACTGCATTCAGGGGTGACCCTTGTTAATGCAAATGAACAGGACTTCACTACAAAAGGTCAGTTGAAACCTCGCAAACTGTAGTAGCATCTGGATGTCTCAAAAAAATTTATATTATCAAAACTAACAGAAGTTTTAGAGAAGTTTCAATTTATTTGCAACATGCTGGGAAGATTATTTTTAAAGTATCTATAGAAAAGTTTTCAAAACAAATTACTTATTTTCATATGTAATTTTATCCTCCTTAATGCATATTTTAGCATTTATATATTTAGTATTTATAGAACTCATGTGTAGTTATAAATTGCACAGAGAGCCCTTAATGACTTCAGGTGCCTTTCAATAAGTTTGAAAAAACATGGAGCAATCATTTACACAAATAATACAGAAAAAATATTTTTGTTATTGAACTCTCCATTAAGGTAATGTTCCTTTTATTCAGTGATACTTAAACAATATATTATAAAATGCTCCAATGAGAATGAATATCACGTTATATAAAATTAATGTATGAAAGCTTTCAAGTTGCTCAAGTCATTAACAAAGAATATTCAATCCAAAACTCTGAAAGCTTAGGAGTTGCGCTTAAATGTTCTGTTGATTACTTATCAGCTTTAGTAGGGACTTTGTTAAGAATATGAAGTTTGCTGCATAAGGGATGGAATATTTTGTGCATTCTTCCTTGATCAAAGACTGCAAGAGAAAATAGGAGAAAGGTTGGGGTTTTTTTACATCATTTCACTACCTTTATAAAATACACATTATATTTATCCCTTGAATAAATAACTTTGTCTTCTGTGGCCACAAATAGGCTACTATATGAGGCTGAAATCTGATACAAAGCAAGTTAACGCAGCTTTCAATGCAGTTTTGCAATGCCTGAGACTGAAGAAGAGCTGCAGGGCATTGGCTTCAGTCCCATTCAGGCTGGTAAGTGCTATCCAACATTTTGAACCAGAAAAGGTATGTGGTAGTAGCAATACCTTGCTGGGATGATCTGCTCCACATTTTGGAAAAGAAAATGAAATACAGAAATTCCCAACAGAAGCCTACAGAAACAATAGACTGGGTACCTTGTAAGATCTCAATACATTTTAATTAACATCGACTGACACAAGAATTCATCAGCCGAGCAATACCAATGATGAATACATAGTTTGATTCCAGTTAAAAAAAAAACCAAACAAAACCCAACAAAAAATGCTTGGAGTATTTTCATATTTGTTTCTAAAGTAAGCTAAATTTGTCAATTTAAATTAAGTTTACTAGTTAAGTATCTAAAGGAAACATATTTTCAATATTTTCCCAATATTATTAGCATATTTATTTTTTTACATTCGGAAGTCATCACTGCAGCTATGAAGCTACCTTATAAATCCAAATTTAAACTAAACATATATTGTAAAATTAACCCCATACATTCTCTTTTAACTTCAATTCTGAAGCTACCTTCTGACTATTAATACTCTTAGTAATACTTATTTCTCCAATACTTTTAACCAGAGGATTTTTAGGGTTTCTGAAGTTCTTAAAAAAATCCAATAAGCAATATACAAAGGAAAATGTATCCTTTAAGTGGCAAAAAATATATTATCTTCAACTTCCAGCATTTGATAAGTTAACTCTCACAAAATTCCCTAAGGTCCAAAGAAAAACTTATGGTATTCCTTTCTATTGTGAAAGTGGTTTTATTTTTTCAGCCTTTTGTTATTCTTTGAAACTAACTGTGCTGCAGCTGTTGCCACACATATATCAATGTTTTTGTAATAGTACTTGTGTAGTTTTTACTGTCTTCTTGTGGTAGTTAACTGACAGTGGATATTGCCAAGGCAGCACTACACTTAGTAAAACTGGTTATCCAAGTAACATTGGAATTTTGGTAATATGGATAGTATTTTGGGTTTCCTCTCCTTTTGAAACAATGGCAATTTTTGATGTAGTTTATTTGCTTGTTTGTTTGCTTGTTCTTGGTGCATCCTTAAGAAAAATGCCAAAAGGAAAGGAATTTTTTAATGTCACATCTTAATTTTCATTTCAGATGCTTGAAAAGAAAAACATGTTGTTGCAATTCAGTGATGAAATTCATTATACTAGGTTACCACCATCAAAAACCTTCTACTGACAGAAAAGATACAAAAGTAAGTACTAACATAAATATAAATTTACATTCTATTATTCAATGTGAAGCAGTACAATAAAATTCAATTCATCCAACAAAATGCACCAACATTAGAAGACACCAATAAATAAGGGACACCATTATAGAGATCCAAAAAGTTAGGAAATATGAAGCATCTGTGAAAGCTTGTAGGGCATGCAGTGATGAAGGGCAGAGGGACAGACAAAAACAGCTTCTGGCATCAGCTTCAGAATGTGAGATGGTTAATTTCAGAGCCTAGATCAGTCCTTCACCCCCCGCCACACACACTTTTATCTTCAAAGCCAATTGTAAAGAGAGAATAAGTCAATCATTATAGAAATGAGCAAAATAAAAAAAAAAAATATATATTTCATTGAAGAGTGACACAGAAAGCACAAAAGTAAGAAGAAAGTGAAAGCAGAAATCCCAGGGGTATGATAATCCAAAGGCCTACATTTGTTTCCATTTTGAAGTCTTACAGCCATTGAGCTGTAGGAATCCAAACAGAGCAGAAGCATTTTGGCACTGATTCAAAGGCTGCTGAAGTTAATGAAAACACTGCCACAGATTTTGAATCAGGCCATAAATGTTCATTGTGATGTCTCCATGTGCAGTCTGCTTAACATTAATGATGGAGGTCCATATCTTTTCCTACCAGGGATGAAAAGAGCAACATGTGGTACAACAGCCCATCTCTAAAAGAAGATATGATACAGCTTAGCAGAATGCATAAGTGACAGGATCAGAGCTCCCATTTTAAGTTTGCTCTTAATAGTTCCTCTTCCTAGAACCAAGGAACAGACCCTTACTGAAAATCAGGCCATTGATACATTCCTAAAGCAATCTGAGCTAACTAGGAAACGCTTTTAAAATTAATAAATATAATCCTTAAGTGATTAGGTTATTAACAATTATTCTGACTCCACAATAAGAAGAAAGATGCATGAATTTATTGACAAACAAAAAAAAAATATAAAAATGAAGGATTCTGTCAATGTCCTTAAATATGTTAAAATTGTTTGGCATTGTTGTTAAAAATATTACAAAATTCTGATTTAACAATTTAAATCACCACTTACTACACAATAAAATATGAGTAAGACTTAACCATGCTCTGCTTTAACTCAGTGTAAAATTGAAATTCTAAACATTTTCTGAAAAAAAGTAAATAAAACATATTAAAATCAACCAGATCATTAATAAAACTAACTGATTCTGTGCCTAGAGGACACGAAAATGCAGATATGAGAAGGTGGTTTCAGCAGTATTTGTAGTTTGTTAGATGTTTCTCACCTCAAAAAAAGTAATACTTAAAAAAGAAGCTGAAAAAAAAGGAATAAGTGGCATGAATTCAGGTATTACTGACCACATGATCTTAACAAAACCAGTGTTATTAAATCTGGTGTATTTTCTATTTCCATATATATATATAAATCTTGTTTTTTTCTTAGCCTAAAATTTTGAAGGAAATGTTTTCCATAGTTGCATAATATCCATTGCTCTAAATTTATTAGTTCTGCAGTTTGCCAGGACATTTGGCCAAAATAGATTAAATTCCATTAAAAATATAAAGAAAATGAGATTGAAGAATAAGTGCAATGAAATATAAGCATTATTTTGGGTAAAACACAAAGAACCTCCTGAATATTTATGTGAATATTACACATAAAGTTATTAAGGTTCTTTGAGCCTGTATGTAGCCAGTACAGGAGATACTAAAATAACATCTCTATATTAATAAAATAAAATAGCATACAGTTAAGTAGAGTTTAAGTAATCTTTCTTAGCAAACTTTAGATTATGGAATATGTTTCCCATCTGCAATTTCAAATACTCCCAAAAAACCAGTGTCACTTACAAAGTACTAAGATCAAATGTTCAGAGCAGGGATTATAATTGAATTAAACCAACAAATATTTCCATGCCTCTTCAAAAAAAGTGAAGACAAAGAAAGCAATCTTAAAAATTAAAAAGCCTACCAATTTTTGACAAAAAGTCCTCTCTTTGAGAATTTTCTCTGAAAATGGTCACACATTTCATAAGAAACACAAATATTTGGGGCAGAGTCCAATTGTAAAGAGTGATTGTTCTCCTAAGAATAGAAGTTAATACCTCAAAGCACCAACTAAAGCAAAAACAATACATGGAGTTATGAAGAAAAGCACTGGTAATTTCATTTTTAAGGTATGAGATTTATTCTTCTAAAGAATAATCAATAACTATCTTACATTATTACCAAATATCAGATAATTAATGTAATACTAGCTGTTACATACACCTAATTGATGCTGATAGGATTTGTGGAAGACAATTGTCTTGCTAACAAAAATTATTTGCTTTGAAGCTGACTTTTCCAGTAATTTGTTCTATGTTCACAAAAATCTTAGATTTTTTTTAAAAAAATTTTTAAATTCTTTAATAGCACTGGAAGGCAAATTAAGTTTGGAAAATATTTTAAATACTGGGAGACTAATGATCTATCTGACATGGCAATCAGATTCATCTTGGAATACGAATGTAAGATGAAAATTCAGGACATCCATATGAAAACCAGCAAACTAACAGGCAGTCAAATCCTAATGTTGACTCTGAGGAGCAGAAGAGAAGCAGAAGGATAAGATTTCTGAGCTCATACTTTTATGGCACAGTTCAGAAAGGAGAGAGGATTCTGACAGTATGGTGTGACACCCAAATGTTAAAAGGATGACTAGGTTACTCCTGATACATGTAGAAAGTCTTCAATGAAGTGGAATGGGAATAAAATTTCCTTAATAACAGAAAACCTGAATCTCCTATATATACACATTCAATTTTGCCACACAGTTTTTTTTGGAATGGCTTCCCCAGTACTGGTGCTTGAGTTCAGCTCACTTACTAGTTAAGTGGTACAGCCACCAAGAGAAAGTGGTTGGTTATGTATTGGAAATAGATCAGCTGTGCAGGGCTCTTATGCCCTACAGATGGTGATGCAGGGACTAGTTACGAAGGACTGTGGTACCATAACTGAACTACCTGCTGGAAGTTTGAGACATTCAAACATTCTTCAATGCTGTTTAAGGTCTAAAGTGTTCCATAACTGTGTGTTCCTTTTTTTTTTCACTGCAATGCAAGTCAAGCTAAAGAGGGGATTCTACCCAATGTTCGAGTGCTATAGATTCCAGCAGGGAAATATGTTGATAAAAAGCTTTATAGGAGATCTACAATTCAGTGAGTCAGTGGGTCAGTATTGTCTTTGTTCACTTTAATGCCATCAAGACGATTTCCTGAGGCTGGTGGCACATTAGACACATCAGTAAGTCCCCACCAAAATGCAAAATGATTAGCAGATACACACACTGACTCCAGACCAAAGATTATCAACAATTAGATTTCAACTTTCCAACAGTAAACTTGTGCCTAAACCCGTGAGATGCCATATATGAGTCTTAACAAAGCCTAAACCCAAAAAAAGTACTATAGAAAAACAGCAATAAAAACGAAACATATTCTATGGCCATGTAGTGATATATAGGAAACTGCACTGTTGTACAGGCAATTACATGTCTTAATGTGCAATCATCTACTGCCATAGCAGAACATCATAGCCCCAGCTATGTACTGTTCCTTAAGATTCACACAGCATCAAAATACATATTCCATGGATGATCCCCTGAAGAGGTAATATTCAAAACCTCATTTCAGACTGAGAAAGCATTCTGAAGCCCAAAATGCTAGCATTAACCAAAAATAAATTAAAAACAAGTTAAAGAAATTTGTTTAATACACTCTAATCTGCAGCTCACTTACTTTAAACATTAGCCTGCTTTATCTTTAAAAAAAGCCTTCAATATGGAGACTTCTTGAGGAAGCAAAATTATTTATAACATTACTAAATCAGCGAAACTATTCCCACACCCCTGAAATGTGGAAAAACTATAAACAAAAATTTTAGCTTTTAGACAGGAAGAAAGAGAAAGTTACAAGATAAATAAAGCAAACAAGACATATAAGAAAACCAAAACATTATTTTTGAGGGAGACAGTTTGTAGCATATCAATCCCTTTACCTGATGCTGTTACCAGGAGGCTGTCTGAATCACATGGTCTACAGGATGAAGCACTAACAGGGTTTATGGAGGAGCTACAGGCAATGGTGGTGGGAATGACAAAGGAATTTTCTGAACATGCAGGTTGGTTCAGTCCAGGAAAGTGGGAAGGCCAGGCACCCACCTGAGATGAGGCTATGGCTGGTATGGCACAGCCTGAAGGTGCCACAGATAAATCTATAGCAGGTTTTGGTGGCAGCTGAGGTGAGGACTTAGAAATAATTTCCTCATTTATTACCCTGATTCCTTGTTGTGAACTTGAAAGATGTGAGGTCATGGTTTTGTTGTCAGTTTTTGCACTTGTATTTGGGGATCGATTACTATCCATTAAAACTTTAAGCTGTGGGTGTGGTGGAGAAGGAGCTTGTGAAAGCCCTGGTTTTTTAGGAGGAATAGGTGGAGGGTTTCCTCTGTCAATTCTTGATACACTTGGAGTCTTTAAAGTCATTCTACCAACTGGGGGGTAAGTGCCAGCTTCCACTGAATGTGACGTCCCTGGCCGAGCTGGAGCGCTACTCTGAGGGCTTGTAAATCTTGAAAGAACTTGGGTAACAGTATTCCGAGCTGCCTGTTTGGCAACAAGGTTGTCACGACTAGTAGGGGATACATCCCTTGAGGGAGGGCTTTGGGTTGTGTTTCCATTTTGGTCTTGATCATTTGTATTCGCCTGAAATCTAAATCTAGCCGCTTGGACTCGTGGATTTACGCCTGGATGGCCAGTAGTGTTGGCAGATGGTGAATGCAAACTGTGGGAATTCTGAGCTGTGGCAGTTGGTGTGGTAGGGGTGCAGAGGGAATTACTGTTTGAAAAAGGGGAAGTGCTACTTGATAAATCAGGGGATGAGCCTGTACTTGGTCCATTTTCTTCAATTCTGTTTTGATTCTGTGCAAGAACAGGAGTCGTAGGAGGGACAAGTTCACTAGATGAAGATTGCCTATCAATGACAGGCTTCACAAATGCTGCATTGGCACACACATTCATTTTTGAATTGCCAGACACTAGTGGGCTTGCTGTAGAAGGCTTATTAGAGACAGTCAAAGGCAACTTCTTAACATTTTCTACGCTACTGTCCATCATTACAAGCTCTGTTTGACAAGCAACAGTTCTTGAACTTGGCTCTTCTGTTTCAACCGAAACAGAAACAAGACTCCTATCGCTATTCTTCTGAGAAATATTAGCTTTACTTTCATTCTCCTTTTTTAATTGCTCAATCATTTTGAGCATTTTATCTCTTTCTTCTCTGAGGTCACTGGTGTGTGTTTCCTCTTTGTGAAGCTTGGCACGCAACTGCTCTCTCTCTGTGTCAAACTCAGACAGCTGCTTTTCCATTTGAGCTTCCATTTGAGTACTCCTTTGTTTCTCAGCTGCAAGAGACTCTTCCAATTCAGTAGCCTTTTTCTTTTCCTCTTCAAATTTTGACATCACTTCTTCCAGTTTCTGGGCTTCTTCTACAATTCTGCCAGACAACTGCTTACACTCTTTCACTAGCATCAATACTACATGCTTATTCTTTCCACGTTCTTCTTCAAGGCGAGCAGACAGCTTTTTGTGCTCCAGCTCAAGAGTCTGTAACTGAGATTTTTCCATTTCCAACTGTAAGAAAACAGAGAAAATAATTCTCATTAACAATTCTCATGTCATAATAACCTAGTATTAACCTGACACTGCTATTTTAATCTTTGAGAGTATGACTAAAATGAACCCAGGAAGGTGATTTGTGATACCTAACACTAGTGAATATAATCTTATACAATCAAAAGAAACAGAGAGCCATTTCAGTAAATCAATTTAGAAACGGAGTAAACTCTTTAAATTTCCTCCATTCACAACAGAGAGACTCCCCAAAGAGGTTAAATGCTTGTGACTCCTAAATCATGAAGCTACCTGTTCTCCAAAAATTTGACATAAGACATAACATAAAGCCATCTCAGTAAAGGAACCAAACATAAGTAAGAGATGAGCTTTGCAAAAAATCTTTGAGGACAGAAATGAAGGGGTTAGGTTTTATCTCCTCCTCCAACTGAAGGAGATAAAGTCCATCATGAACATAACAGGTATTCTGTACCTTGTTTTAACATTTATAAATACAACAACTTCTTGGCACAGGCACAAATATTTTCCTGTATTTACTAATAGTGAAAAGTCTCATTGACATCAGTGATGTATAAGCTAGAATCAAAGAACTATTACTAAAATGCAGATAATGGATAAGAATAATTTTCCCCTTAATCATATAGCCATTGCCTCTAATTCATTTTTGACTACTGTTTATGCTTTTATTCACAGACCCTCTTCTAGAAAAGCAATACAAAAATATGGTAATACACCATTTCACACGAGGAAGAAATCATTGTGGGAAACGATACCTACATTTTATATATCATCTTGGTTTCAAATACTTCAAAACCTGTTTAGCAGCATAGGGGCTGCACTGGGGTTTTAGAGCTTTATCCCACGTTGACACTCTCTGTACAATGCCTTTCACAAAACCACACCCACCCCTTCTTAAAAACAGTATCATAGACTAATAGAATAATTTAGGTTGGAAGGGTAAAAATAAGGTATGGCATTATCAGTCATTGCTAAGCAAACTATATCACCAGCAACATCTCTTCGTTCTGTTAATGGAAGTACAGCTGCAAATTAAATTAACAAAATATTACAATGACACTGTACTTAGGAATGGTCCCAAAGTTTACAAGCGAAAAAAACACATTATTCTTTTCTCAATGATTTCATTGTATTTTCAAAGGATAAAACAGCATTTGCATGGTTCACTAGAATTTCAAAACAAGTGGAGCATCCATCCATTTCTTTTCTTTGTTAAAATAGGTACAAAAATTATGAGAAATGTATATAATTTTTAAAGCTTGGAGATGTATAAAGATTATAGTGAAAATACTTTTTGTCAAAACTTTCTATACTTTATTATTCTGCTATTTTGTTTTCAGGTGAGATTCTTGTTCTGTAGATTAAGTGCTGTGAAAATATATTACTTCCAAATAATTATAAACAGATTTTAATATTTAACTGGCATGAAATAAGCTTAACATACTATTATAATACCTTATTTGTAAACATTGCATTCAAATGAAGGCTCCCTAATATAAATGTAAATCCTCTATTTGACTTGAATATACAAAAGCAGCATTATTTTCTCATTTTATATTGTTTTCTATGTCTCTCTCTTGCTCTCTTGTTCTTCTTTTGGCTGCATCATCTTGAATAGGAAAAACCTCTGAATATTTACATGGTATTTTTTCCTTTAGATGACAGATTTGGAACTAGCTGCAATTATTTATGAGTTTATGAACTAACTAGAACCTGATTTTTGCAAAATGTACTACATGCTTACACTATATTATATCAGTAATATAAACATCTGGAAATGAGTCCGAGAAGGATTTGAAAAGGGGAAAAAAGCATACTAAGAAAAAATAATAGTGTCCCACAAACAATTAACTTGCAAAGGCCCCTCAAAGGTGAGACAGCATGCCTTGTAGGAAAATGTTGAGGAAGCTTGGCTTGCATAGTTCAGTGAAAAATAGACAGAGAGGTAATCTAACAGCAATATCCTTTTGAAGGGCCCTTACCGTCATGACAAGAGTCAAACTCATCTTGGTAATGGCAGGTGGAGCTCCATAATAAAAGGCTACAGAAAAGAAAATTTGCCCTTTGAGAGGCTGCCTCAGAAAAAAGTTCTTCACAAGGATACCAGTGAGGAAAAGATGCAGTATTGCCATTCCTGGGAGTTTTCATGACTAAGCAAGACAAATTCACAGATGACCAGATGTACTGATGATGATAATCTGCTTTAAGCACAAGGTTAGAATAAATTACACCAACAGGCCCCTTCCAACCCACGCTTGCCTTTCTTTGTGCATGCATCCCAATACTAACTCCTCTGCGAACTCTCAACAAATCGAGAACTGTCATTTTGATGATCTGTTTTGTGTTCCCAGGAAAACTCAAAATTAACTTTCACAGCAGCTCCAAGAAAAGCACTCAAAGAGATGGAAGAGGATGGAGACTTAACACAAAGCAGATGACATCTGAGAATTAGATGTTTGTATATGGTAAGCCTATGACTTACAGTCCTTTGTGCACCTCCTTGATTTTTCTACATGCTGGTATATTTTTATGCCTTGTTTTTTGTAATCAAATAAAAATTTTATTCACAGAATACTTTCTAGGTGATTATATTCACAGATGTTATGTCCCCCCCAAAATAAGAGTTCACTCTGAGTCTGTTTAAAGTTCAGTAATATTCAGAGAAAATAAACACAGCTGTACACAGGCTTCATTATTTAGAGTGGGACAGTGAAGCAATTCCAAACACAGAGATAGAATTGCATCACACATTTAGAGAAGGAGGAACCACTCTTGGAGGGATGGGGTGCAGCTGGCTTGACAAAGTTCACATTTGTCAAGACTGATTTTTTTCTTTACACTGTGTCACCTTACTTTGTTGAATGTTTCTCGAAGTCCCTGAAAGCACCTTCATTACTCTCTTCAACAGAAGGATTTGAGAGATGAAGAACAGACAGAAAATTGTGCAATGGCGGGAAGGTAAAACACTCAATGAATGATTTGTGAACAAATGTAGATGGGTGAGAGATACATCATCTGTTGCCACAAACCCAAGGAGTTTAAGAGTGTCTTGTACAAATAGCATTTCTAATGGAGTCTAAAAGAGGAAGACGTAATTCAGTAGAGAGCCGTGCACACAGCTGCTCAGTTTGAAACATGCAGTTTGTTTTCAAATCCTTAAAATTAAGATTTAAAGGAAAAAAGGCTCATGTATTCCTCTAGGAAGCAAAAGACAAAAGCATCCTTTCCTCCTGTACAAACACACTTACAGAAATAGACTTTGGTAAAAA